>RJWM01006282.1:0-46114 GCA_004363535.1 Dasyprocta punctata | reverse complement strand
GATAGGCATTTGAGCTCTAATTCTGAAAAGAAATTCAGTAGAAATGAAAATCTACAACTCAGGAAAAGAAGATGAAACAAGAGAAAAAGATACCATCATTCAATAAAACAGATGAAGTCCACTTCTTGTCGATTTGGGGAGGGAGGGAGTTTTATTTTTTAGTTTTTTTTATTAACTTGTATTTTTTTTAACTTGAATTGAACACGATGATAAAATATCAGTAGTAAATGCATTATATTAGAGTGACATGACACATGTGGAAACTCAATAACAACCAAAGAGGTACAACAGGCTTTTACAGAGAAATAGATGTAGGCAATTCAGGGGAGTTTGCAACTGTAGAGGAGCCAGGAGGCTGGAGTTACAGTTGGATGTGATAAACGGATTCTATAAATGATTTTACTTTGTGTCTGTGCCACTTACACATTTAATGTTGATCATATACATTATGTTCTATTTTCTGGTATACTTATTAGTACAAATTTATTCTGCAAGCACTTTTAAGTTTTCTGTAGTCTCAGAACAAGGGAATCAGACCAACCAGTTGTATTCCAAACATCAGCCAGGGAAATCCCCCCAAATTTGCACTGGCAAGGGGATCAAAAGAATAGACTTCATTGAAGTACTCTGCCTCTTTGGAATTTTATTTCTCAGATATTTGTTTCATTTTTCCTCACTTTTGACATCTAGAGATGTTAAATGTCTTTTGCCATTTTTAAAGAGTGAAACTAGTGTTGCTAAGTGGAGGAGGGAATGAAGTGAGACTAAGGGTCATAGTATCTTTTCTACATAACGCATTTTTAAAAAGCTGTAGGATTAATAGATGTTTTTCTTTTAAGTGCAACCAAAATGTATTAACAGCAAAAGAGCTGTCTCAATACTGTTGCATCAAAATAGCCTTATCAAATGTTCTGTACCTAAATACATAGGCCATTTAAGTCAGACATAGATTGGATCTACAAAAGCAAAACAAGGTGGGCTGTTAAATTAATTGCTTACATAATTTAAGCAAACACAAATAATTGCTCAGTTTTCTGCTTGCTTTGACTAGGTTAGACACAGAAGTAGCTGTTTCTAACCTGATATTATTGGGTGAAGGCTGAATGATTTGTGAACTTGTTATAGTGTTTAAAGAAAAAATGTTTTATTTCATGTTGCAAAGAGTAAATTAGTAATTGTGATGAACTGATTTGCTCTTTGGAAAAATTTTGCAGGGTATTCCCTGAATGTCCCCAAATCTTACCGGACTGAGAGTTCTGATAGCTTGAATTAGCACCAGTGCCTGAATTTCATTAGCTCATTCACCCCTGCCTGTGTAACTGTGGGACTCGGGGTAACACCACCGCCATCCTTACCACCATTTAGTTATGCTTTTTCTGTACCTACGTCAAAGACAAGTGGAAGCCAGAAAGAGCAGGGCTCCTTTATCCTTCTCCTCTTGTTAAGGGCTTAACTATGTCCCCTCAAAATTCATACATGGGACCTCTACCCCCCTGTACCTCTGAATCTTTGCAGGTAGACTTTAAGAAGATGACTAAGGTAGAATGAGGCCTTTTAGGTGGGCTTTACTCCATTCTGATTGGTGTCCTGATAAGAGGAGGCTATTTAGACCCATGAAGAATACCAGGGGTGCACATGCACAAAAGAAAGAGCAGGTAAGGATACAATGAGATGCCACCTTCTGCCAGCCAGAGAGAAAGGTCTCATAGAAGCCAGTCCTGCTGACACGTTTGTCCTACTCTTCTAGCCTCCAGAACTGTGGGTTAAACTGCCCAACCTGCGCTATTCTGTTCTAGCAGCCCAGCATGGTAATAGTGCTGCACCGTCACAACCATCCCAGTGGCTGCTAGGCGGCTCCGCAGGGCGCCTCACTTGTGCTAGGACAGAGACAATTTTGTTCTTCCTTCACATTTCTTTGGCAGCCCTGAAAACACAGGTGCAGAATTTTAAGTGGGTGACCTCCTGCTAAAGAGCAAAACCAGACCTTTCCCTACACTGTTACCTACCTATGGGAGAGAAGATTGGAAATTATAAAGGAGGATTAGAGACACAGAGTGAGGGAACAAGGGAGTTCCCCCTCTCAACCCAAGTGACAGGACTTCCCAAGAACCAGAGAGAGGGCAAAGTCTGCAAGAGGGGCAAATGTTTGTCTTTCTCTCAAGTTCGTTACTTGGATAAAAGACCTGGTCAGTGGTATCCTGTGGGCCCAGGTTGCAGGGGGACTCTGTGAGAATTCCTGGGAGAGCCTGAGGTCTATCCCCTGGATTTTGAGAGCGATGAGAAGTTGACAGCTGGGGCTGATTCTGGCCTGGAGGATTCTGAAGTCAGGAGGCTGGAGGAACTGCCTGTAATGCCTGCCCTAGGAGGGAGGGCAGCAAAGAGACACATTGACATCATTTGTTGGGCAAGGATGGATGATTTTCCCTGGAGCCAAGTAACACCCCAAATGACAGCTAGACTTGAGCCATCATCAATAAAAAAAATTCCCCACAAAAAAATTTAGCAGGTTGGAGAAGACCACTTCAGTAGCAACCTAGAAGGAAGCCGTATTGCATGGCCTGAAAGGGTGAGACGGAAAAAGAGCAAAGCCACTCACCACCCCACCACTTGTTCCCACATCAAGTCTGAGCGGAGAGGGAAGATGGGCATGAATATTAAATGGAAGTTGTGTGCATTGAATCAGACTTGTTAGGGCTTTAAAATAAGACTGAACTTTCTCCTTCCAATTATTTACCAAATTCAGCCCTTTCAGCATGTCAGCTCCTTGCTATTCAACAACTTCCACTCTAACTACCTTGGACAGACACCACGCAACCCTCCTCTCCTCATCTTTACTAGATGGTTCTCCCCACACCACTGCCCCCATCCACAAAGCACTCTTGTTATGAGTCACATCTAGATAGCCCCCCAGAGTCTCATGTGCTCATGCATAGAGCTTTGGGGCAGTGATTGGATCATGGAGGCATGATACTCATCAGTGAATTAGTTCACCACTGAATTTATAGCTAAATATGATACTTGATATTGGATCAGCCCACTGATGCATTTATAGCTGGATGTGATATTGGAAGGTGAATCCTGGTAGGAAGAGGTGGGTCACTGTGGGCGTAGCCTGGAAGGGTATATATCCGTCCTCCTCCCTTGATCTCCTGTTTCCTGCCTGCCATGCCATGAACTGTTTCTTCTGCGATGCCCCTATGCCATGCCACCCTGCCTTGAAACCAGAAACTATGGATTGAATCATCTACAAATTTATTGTGAAATGATCCTTTCATTCTTTGACTTGTGGATGTTGGGTATTTTGTCCCAGCAATGAGGAAGTAACTAAGAAACCTCTCATTTTGTTTCAAAATCAGTAGCAATATCCTGAAAAATATCAATTCATGCCAATGTAAATGCTTAGGAAGTTTGCTATGTCAATACAGTCAAACTCAATCTTGCCTGAGATCACCTGGTACTAATACAGCAGTAATTGGTCTATACTTAAACCACCAATAAAGATAAATCCCAAGTGGAAATAGCTACTAGAATATGAAAGTGAAGTTGCAGACCATCTAAGCCCTCCAAAATTCCAGGCTGCTATGTGGATGCAATGTAATTGCTTAATGGGTCAGAGATCAAGGAGAAAATCCACCAGCTCTCTGGTACCATCACACAGGAGTAATGGATAGAGAATATTAACTGCTGAAAATCACAAAGGACAAAAAACACCAGTTTTGTGGAATAAAATCAATTTCAGAAAGAGTGTAATTCAGGAGGTGAGAGCAACATGGTGCCTTTCGCTTCACCTTCAGAAAGCAAAGGCGACAAGGTTGCCTTGTGCTGTGAAATGCATTGATTTTGGTTGGCACCTGCATTTATTACTCCACCTCAAAGCTTAGCACTTTGGTATTTGACAAATAAGGACCCAAACCCTTTTCTGAATACCTGATTTAGTGCTAATATATCATTTTTATCTGTCAAAAAAATGTCTTAAAAGTATTCATCTCCTTTTCTTTGCTATTTGAGCTTACTTGGAACACAAATCTCATTTTCCCAGCCCTCTAATACGGATGCCTGTATTACATATTCACAGAAAATGTTGCTAGCAAGCAAAAAACAATAGACTGGAAGACTTCGAAGTTTCTTACTTCTGATAAGAGTATACTCCTTTGTTCAGTAATCTTCTCTAACAGTATAAAGGCAGCCAAAATTTGAGAAACAGCAAAAGCCACTAACTTTGTCCTTAGTACCTGAGAAATAGCACAGACAACTGAAAATACCTAATTCTCCCAGTATAATGCATAAGAAACAAAAGTACATGGATAGACTCTTGTACAGGAAAAAAGGAGAGATTATTCTAAGCCTCAATTATTATGATCAGTGTCCTACATATGAATGTTTTAAAAAGTGGAATTATTTTGTTTCTATGAATTGTTTTGAAGATCAATTTGTTTCTAAGTTTGTTCTACATCTAAAAGTGTTATTTGAAGCCATCTCCCATAGGCAAAAGGTGACATTGGTTAAAGCCTGTGCTTTTAATACTCCATGAAGCAAGCATTGATTTTTACATGTGCTTAATAATAAATGTTAAATGACCCTGAAAGTAGAGAATCATCTCCAGTGTCTAATAAAATAAACAATATTTAGTTTTTTGAAATTAAATTCTTTACTGGAGATCTAATATAAGGAAATATGACATTTACAGCTTTCAAGCATGTCAGAAAATTACAGACAAATGACCAAACAATTAATTTATATGTATTTTATTTGCAAATAATGGTAGTTACGCATGCATCAACTTATTTTTGAAAAGCTGAATTTATTTTTATTGGCTTCACAGAATAATGGTATTCTTACTTATATTCTTGGGATTTTTAATTAGCCTCTGAGTTCTTTGAATCAAAGAAAATTATTTTTCATGCTTGTCAATTGCATTATCATATTGCTTGTTTTGACAATTTGAAAATATCTATTTTAAAATAAATGGTGGGTAAGACACATGACTATATGGTGTTGCATAATTTTTAAATCTATGCATTCACTCGTTTGGCCAAATCATAGCCTTCAAATATTATTCTTTTCCCAAATTTCTTATGTATGTACCTTATTTTACCCACTATCCTTCAAATTTTTGTATTCGTCTCTTCCCTCATCTACAATTATTTTCTTTACTTTCTAGTCGACCATTCTTTCATTCTCCTTACTTACTGCCAAATGATGTTTTCTACCCAATAGTCTTTTTTATGAGATGTAGATTCAAACCAATCATGTTTAGAATAGCAGTCCTTTCCCAGTCACTCCAGTATTTTCGCTGTCATCCACAAAGGCATTTGAAACTCTTCTACCCAATAAGTCTTTCCTGGTTAATCCAAGCCTGACCTTAAAGCATGAGCAAGGCACCTACTATTCACTGAAAACACTCCCACCTCCTGCTTATAGTCACATCCAGTGATCAGGATGGACAGTCTCCCCAACCAGCTGTATCAGGGTGAGCACAGGGCGGAGCTGGGCCTGTAACTAGACCTGCCACTGGGATCGGGCCAGCCTGGGGTGGGGAGGCCATGAAGCAGAAACCACATCCGAGTCATTAGCAGAGCAATTTATTTGGGAAAATGTGATGGACTCTATAGCACCCAGTGTCAGGTTCACAAGCCTCACAGTTGAGCACAACACAGGGAGGGACAAAAGATCCAGGAGAAGAAGGACCCAGGGAGTCAGAAAAAGGGTTAAGTGGAGGGTAGTCTTCTGCATGCAGCTGGACCTCTCAGTTCTCGAGTGGAGTCATGGATCTGGTGCATGTAGGATCTGGTGCAGGGGATGCGATGCTTCTGCTTCAGAGACTTTCACTTACACAAGGTTTTTGCGGGACCTTGGGAAGAGCAGCGCAGTGTACATTGAAGAATTCCCACCACGCAGTTAAAGAGTGCTATCAGTTCACAGAATATTGAAGATCAGTCACCACTCAAAACATTTGCATTGCCCCAGTCTAAGCACTCAGAGAAGAAACTCAAGAGAGCTGGACGTGGTGGTGCACGCTTGTAATTCCAGCACTTGGGGGCTGAAGCAAGAGGATCATTGCAAATTTGAGATCAGCCTGGACTACAAAGTGAGCTCAAGGCCAGCCTGAACTGCATAGTGAGACCCTATCTCAAAGAGACAAAAGAAAAAAAAGGAAGGAAGGAAAGAAGGAAAGAAGGAAGGGAGGGAGGGAGAGAAAGAGAGAGAGAGGGAAAGAAAGTCACAGATTTTTTTTTCTAAATTTCACAAAAATCTTAGACATTTACCTGATAATATTGCTTTCAAGTCATGAACTTGAAATTCTTCTGAACTATCAAAGTATTTTGACACAGTATGATCAAAATATATGGTGAATGTTTAAATTTTAAAGATTTATTACAGTAGAAAGAAAAAAATGGTAGAAATTTTATTATAGTAAAAGACACATTGCCGTTAATCCCTCTCAAAATATCCCCCTCAGTTTGACCACATGTATCCCATTGTTCTTGACACTTTCTGAAGTAGTCCTGGAAGTCATCTTTTGTGAGTGTCTTTATGAGGTGTGATCAAAAATATGGTGAATGAGCCGGGCATGGTGGCGCACGCCTTTAATCCCAGCACTTGGGAGGCTGAGGCAGGAGGATCATTGTGAGTTCAAGACCAGCCTGGGCTACAAAGTGTGTTCAAGGCCAGCCTGAACTGCATAGTGAGACCCTGTCTCAAAAAGTAGAGCTGGGAATTTAGCTCAGTGACCAAAGCACCTGCCTGGCAGGCACGAGGTTGTGAGTTTGATCCCTAGTACCAAAAAAAAAGAAAAAGAAAAAGAAAAAAAAAATGGTGAATGTTGCTGCTGAGTGCCATCCAGTGTATATGCAGGCTGTGACCTCATCCATCTCGTCCTCTGGGTCTGGCACAGTGTAACTTCTGTCTCTTCTTCAAAATCAAAACGACCTTGAAAGGTAAATGTTTTGAATGAGTTCAGGATATTGAGGCACTCATGATTGTACAACTAAAGACACTCAAGAAAAAGGACCTCCAGAACTGACTTAGAAAATGACTTGAATGATGGGATAAATGTGTTTGGATTGAGGGGGAGTTTTCTGAGGAGATTTCATGACAAAGTGTCTCTTACTATAACAAATTTTTAATTTAATTGTTCACTGCACTTTTTTAAATCACATCTTATATGTGAAAGACTGAATTTTCTTTCTCTTTTCTATGAAAAATGATATTGCAAATAGGTTTTCAAGAATAGTCAAAAAGTAGAATGAAGATATTGCTGAAATGTATTGGAAAAGTTAATTATTAAAGTGTCATGTTAAATATATGTTGTTTTTCTGGATTTTTAATGCATGGTTTTGCCACACTTTTAAAACTATCTGTCATCTGTTATACATTTTTAAATAAAAATTTTCTTTCATAGATGACTTTGTTTTCTTTCTTTCTTTCTTTTTTCTATTTCTTTTGTTGTGGTTTTGTTTTGAGCCACAGTCCTGCCCTGATGCCCAGGCTGGCCTTGAATTTTTGAACCCCCAGCCTCTGCCTCTGGACAGCTGAGGTAACAGGCATGCGACACCACACTTGGGGTTTACTTTTTCTTTTATTAAACATTTCCCACTAAATTATGATAGCTTCAGGTTCCATGAGCTCTGGGATCCTGCCCCTCGTCATGTGGCCTCTGGTGAGGAGGTGAGCAGAATCAGCCAAGTATGGCTTGAAACCCATTATTAATTTGCAAGCATTTAATTTATAAATGTACAATTTTTAAAGCTTTATTGAAAACTGGAAAAGCTGGACTACACTTCCATACATAGAACGTGTGTTTTAAAGAAAATATTATAAAGATCGAAAGGGGAGGGCAACTATACCAGAGATTAGCGACTCATCTCCAAACCAGAGTCCGCATCTCCCTGGCCACATAGCTGAACTTCATTTCCCAGACTCCCTTGTGGTTCACCGGGGTCCAGCAAATGAGCTGGAGCCAATGAAATGTGACTGGACGTGATGTCCCCCGGTTCTAGACCTGAGCCTCAAAAAACTTCCAAACCTGAACCTCTGTTTCTTCCCGTCCACAGGTTCAATGCAAATGAGCAAGGGACCTTGCCAACCACTGTAGAACAAGGCAGTGCCACAAAACGAAGAAATGTTTCCCTGATCCATTGTTTAGAAGAAAACCAAATTTGAATACTCATTTTGGTCTTCCAATCAGTAGGAAATAAACGTTTTATTGTTAAGCCACTAGAATCCAGAGGTTTATCTGTTACAACAGCTCTCAGTATGCTAATTAATACTGTTCCTATTAGTAGAAGAATAGCACCCATAGAGAACAAGAAGTCAACAAAAAGCAAGCCCTCCCTGCGAACCAGCGCCATGCGCGGGCCGTGGCCACCTGGGAACAGCCAGACCCCAGCCCCTTCCGGCGCGCGGGCTGGGAAACAAGAAAAGCCAACACCCCCCACCCCCCGCCTCGCCAACCCTCGCCCCCCAAGCACTCAGAAACATGCTTTCCCTATTGCTCTGAAATTTACCTTAGCAAGTTTATTCATGCTCTGTTTACACTCAGGATGAGTTTTCTTCCAGGAGACAGCTAACACCATGTAGATAGCCTCCTGCTGGACAATCGGCCAGATGTGCAGGAATTCCAGCGAGGCTTAGGTGTGGTGTCCAACTGATAAACAAACTCTTCACACACTTAAGTTCTCAGGAGCCTAGAACTTTCAGGATTTTTTATGATTTCTGAACTTCCCTGGCAACACACCTGGGCAAAGAAAAGCCCCTAACGTAGACATAAGCAAACTTTCAAAGCATGAAGTAATAATGAAATCCCTAGAATATCAATTCTCCCTAAAATGAAAATAAAGATAATTTTTATTTTAACTCTGTTATTACCGTAGACCATTTCTTAAAATTAGGTTTTAGGAAAGAAAAAGGCAAGGAAGGAAGGAGAGAAGAAAGAAAAAAGGAATGAAGAAAGGAAGAAGAGAAGGTGTATATAGAGTCTATTCACTACTTTAGTCTCTGAATCACTTATGAAGAAGAAAGACTTTAAAGGAATTATGGAAAACAGAGATCAGATTGTTTTAAAAAGAGATTTATCTGCCAGGTATGGTGGCGCATGCCTGTAATTCCAACACTAGGGAGCCTGAGGCAGGTGGATCACTGTGAGTTCAAAGCTACAATCATACCCAGTCTCCCACCACCACAGAAAAACAAAGAAACAAAAAACAAAAAAAGAGATTTATCTTCATGATTATCTTAGTTCACTTTCAGCTGCTGTAACAATATCTGAGACTGAGTAATTTATAAAGAACACGATTTTATTTCTTACAGTTCTGGAGGCAGGGAAATGCAAGGTTGAAGGACCCACAATCTTGTGTACAAAAGAGACTATAAAAGGATAATAAGGTCCTGAGAGCCAAAAAAATAAAACTCTTGCATCAGTCACATAAAAATGGACTATTATAAACATTTTCCTACAAAACTTTTAAAGGAAAAATACAACATAACAAGAGATTTATGTAGGAGAACAGTTGTAATCAGGTACATGTTGGTAACATTTACTTTACTATCTGGTTCTGTCTCCCGTCTGGCCCCCTTGTGGTTGGGTGGGGCCTTACAACTAGCTGTGACCGAGGAGTTCAAAAGAGGCCTGTGTCATTCCCAGGATGTATTTAATTGCCAACGTGACTCTCTTCAGAGCTATCTTTTCCCTCAGGCACTGTGGCCAATGACATTTGAGATGGCAGCTGTTCTGCTAGACTTGGTTCCAATGTGACTGTAATGTACAGAGGTCTCTGACTAATCCCACACGTAAGTGAAAAATAAATCTCTGTTATTTTAAACTACCAAGATCTGGAGGTTGTTTGTTTTAATAACATAGACCAGCCAAATCTGACTTCTATACACTGAGTGACTGATGAAAGCAAATAATTGCAAATAACCAATATGTTGATTAACATGGAAAAGAGAGAGAGCAATGACTCTGCATACATATTATGGAATATGTTGTTGGTAGTAAGACATATTTTTGAAGACTATTGTGTGACACAAGGAGCCTTTCACCTTCACAGAAAATGAAATGAAAAAAATTAGAGTGTAAAACAGTGTTTTAAAATAAGATTCATACATGAGATTATATACAAAGTACTTTGCGCAGTAAATGCTCAACAGTGTTATTAGTGTATAGTCAGAAGCATGTAAATGTTGTAGTGCTGGGCTTAGCTGAGATACCCAGATGTGAGCATGTGCTTTGCATTCTAGCTGAGGTGGTCCTAAGCACTGAGTTGGCAATCCTATAGCTGTGGCATCAAGCAATGCTGTGATCTCTCATGACACCAGTGGGCATGGCCAGCCAGAGTCAGATTTGAACGTCTCTCTTCCTGCTGGGACATGAGATGCTGCAAGTTATGAGCTAAGCGATGCTACAGAACTCACTGGTCACCCTCTGAGAGGGGCTTCTGGGTTTGCAAGCTGCAAGCAGAGATGTGGGAAATGCCGCCACTGACACACACCTAATTGCTTGCTTGCCCTATGGACTGGGGCTTGTACTGCAAGTGTCTTGGATGCAGCCTCCCCGACAGCTGATTCAGGGACCACGTGTCACGAGCTGGAAGTGAGAGGGAGTAACAAACACCCTGAGGAGACAGTGTTGGTCAATGGGGAACAGAAGCCAAAGGATAACTCTTCTTCCTTAGACCTCAGGAAGGAATGCTTAATGGAACCGTGCAATCTCTCTGATGGCATCCTGCAAGATCAAGCAATCAATTGTGCTTGCCACCAGCTGTCATCAACTTCATAATCCACTTTTTAATAGATGCTCCCCTTTCTCTTTGCCTCCCTCTTGCTTCATAGGATTTCATTGTCCAGTGAAGTGTTTTAGGGTACACCTTCAGTGTTCTCTAGGGAATGGGCCCGAGTATAAGAGCAGTGCTACTCAAGGAGTTTCCACACTCCCACTCGGCACCGCAGCACACAGCAATGACGCCTCCCACATCACCCCCAGTGTCTTCCAGGAGGAAGCGGTGGTAAGTGTAAGACAATCAGAACATACAATGGAGATGTTAGCGCTCTAACTGCTTAAATCCTAGTGAACCGCTTGGAATTTCAGATACCTTATTGCACATTTTAAAAAACCTAAAGAAAAGAACACAGCAACATTCCATTTCTCCAGAGACAGCAGCAGATGCAAGCTTACTAATTCAAACATGCCTGACTTTGCTAATTTTTTGCTACAAGAGAAAATTCTATCCCGAAGTACTGCAACTATCACAAGTTTCTTCTTTCCTTCTATATCTGAGCTAACGTTCCATTGCCTATTCATCTGCTTGAACCTGGAGGACCCAGACAAGCCCATCTGTAGTTGGCTTTGAACCCACTCCAGCCTGTAAATGCCCAGAAACAGCTATCAGCCAAGTCTTCTTGGCATTGGGAGGTGTTTTGGTCTCCCAGGTCGCTGGCTGGCTACACTGGGTGCCAACCTTCAGATTGTGTATTGGCTTGAGCCGGCTTGAGAGTGGAGCCTTTCTGCATTGGTGGAGCCAGGATCCTGACGTGTGGGTGTTCTGTTACCTGTGGGTCATTTGCTGGCTGGTTCTTGACGTCCTTCACTGTCTGACAGCTGAGCTTGTGCACTGTCACCTTCAAGTCCTGACCCTGGCCTATGGCAGACGCTCCTGGCCCTGACTTCTTCCCCCAGTTAGTAACCCCTTGCTGCCCAGAACTTTTAGCCCAAAAACACATCCCTCATTTTATTTATTTATTTATTTATTAATTTTTTTTGCAGCACTGGGCATCAAACTCACAACCTCACACCTGCCAGGGCAGGCGATTAAGTCATTGAGCCAAACTCCCAGCCCTGGTTTTTTGAGGCAGGGTCGCACTATGTAGCTCAGGCCGGTCTTGCACTCGTGTTGTAGCCCAAGCCAGCCTCGAACTCACAACGCTCCTCCTACCTCAGCCTCCTGAGTGCTGGGATTAAAGGCGTGCGCCACCACGCCCGGCTACATCCCTCATTTTAAAGACACTACAATTTACAAACCGAGAATAACTTGGCTATCCAATCATCAGTAAAAGACCTACTAACTCAGTGAAGGCACACTAATAGTGTGGTATACTATATATACTATAAGTCCAGGGATATGAACTGACTTGGAAATGCGTTCAAGATACAATGTTGGTTGAAAAAATTGCACATTCCATTATTCCAAGAAAGACATATATATATATAATTTATAATATATAACTTATATATACTTCTGTAATGTCTGAAACACCGTTGCTACTAAAATTGGTTTCTCTGTGGCCTGAGAGCAGTAATGGGAACAGCTTTCACTATCAAAAAAAAGTTCATTATTTTTTTTTAATTTTGTAGAAAAGGAGCATGTACAAGTATGACTTCTTTAAGAAAAAAACATCCAGTACATCAATTTTCATTTTTAAATTTAAAATTTTATGGAGGGGAAAAAAATGCCATTAACTTATTTGTCACCCAAATAAATTGGCTGCCTTCAGGGGACCTGATGTCTGTCGTCCTCTGTGGATGGTGCGGAAATTCCATCCTTGTTCTTTGGTCATCAGTACCAATGTGATGATATATGAATTCAATCTTTCATACACAAGGAGCTGCATTTTTATCTTTATTAATATCTGAGAATTCTGGTACATTGTATATGTTTCCTTTTTTGCTTTGTTTTATACAATATTCTACTATTATATCAGCGTGATGTGTGTTTGGAAGCCATATTGCAATGCTCATATTTACATAGAAGAGTACGCTGACTTCCACGGATTACCTCACGTTTACTCAGTTGGATCACATGTCAGTGCATGTGCTTGCTTATTCCTGAGAGATTTCTTTTTAATTTTAATTTTAATTTTGAGATAATGGATTCCCCACTACCTCTATAAACTTGTTATGTAAAGAAGAATCAAGTGTTTTTAATGATTAGGTAAACATCAAACTGAAAATTTTGCTTTTTATTTTTTACTTTTTTTTTTTTTTTTTTTTTTTTTTTTTTTTTTTTTTTTTTTTTTTTTTTTTTTTTTTTTTTTTTTTTTGCGGCACCAGGGATCAAACTCACAACCTCACACCTGCCAGACTGGCGCTCAAGTCGCTGAGCCAAACTCCTGGCCCTAGTCTTTTGAGGTAGGGTCTCACTATGTAGCTCAGGCCAGCCTTGCACTGACATTGTAGCCCAAGCCGACCTTGAACTTAAAACACTCCTCCTACCTCAGCCTCCCAAGTGCTGGGATTAAAGGCGTGCGCCACCACGCCCGGTTTAAAATTTTGCTTTTTAAATAATAACGAATCAGCAAATCCCAGAGTAAAAGAAGTATTTCCAAAATTTAAGTCTGGCAAACAGTTGATACCCAGAATATTAGAACAAGTCAGCAAAACTAAACTTAAAACTTACTAGTAAAATTAACAGCCTTATTTTTAGAAAGGGAAAATTATAATATGTACTTCATAAAATACGATACATAAATATCTAACGAGCAGATGAAGACTGTTCAACATCTTTAGTTATCAGGGAAATGAAAATTAAAACCACAGTAAGTTACTACTACATCCCCACCAATATAGCTAAAATTTTAATGATTGACAACATCAGCCAGATGTACTGCAATTCCAGCATTTGGGAGGCCAAGACAGGAGGATCTCTGTGAGTTCGAGACCAGCCTGGGCTACAAAATGAGTTCAAGGCCAGCCTGAACTGCACAGTGAAACTTTGTCTCAAAAAGTCCCCAAAATATAGACTAACAATATCAACCTATGATAAAGATGTAGCGAAATCAGCACTCTTACACAATGCTGGTGTATAGAAAGAAGGGCAACTAATTTAGGAAATGGTCTTAGAGTTTCTTAGAAACTAAACAGACAACTGCCCTATGACCCACTAATTCTGCTTCTTGATATTGACCAAAAGGAAATAAAAACATAGTTCACAAAACACTTGTACAAGAATGTTCATAGAAGCTTTATTCAAATACTGTACTCCCGAATTGGAAACATTGATAAGCCAGCTCTCATCTGTTCTCACAATGAATAGTTTGCCAGTTACTGATTCTAGCAAACACATGAACGAATCTCAAAAATGTTATGCTAAGCACAACAGGTTATGTACTGTAAGAACCTATTTCATTGAAGTTCTTAAGAAAGCTGGAAAAACTTAATCTATGGTGGGAAAAAAATCCTGTTTGCCTTGTGAAAGTTGAAACTGACCAAGGAGGGGCATGAGGGAGCTTCTGGTGATGTTGTGACTTGTTAGCGATTTGGGTTACACAGGTGCATCTGTTTTTCAAAACCAGTAAAGTTATATGCAAGATCTGGGTACTTCACAGCGTGTACATTTTACATCAAAAGAAAATTACTTTCAATAAATATTGAATTCTAGTTACTGATAAGCATCCTGAAATATTTGAAGGTAAACGTACTGATGCCAGTACTTTACTTTGAAATAAAAAATGAGATATATTAGCAGATGGCTGGAAGGATGATGAATAGTGAGACACATGTTGACAAAGCAAGTTTAGTAAATGTTAATGACTGTAGCTAAGTGGTAGGTGTACAGGTGTTCACTATAACAGTCTTTCAACTTTGCTGTAGGTTTGGAAATTTTCATCATGAAATGTAGGGAGAAAAAAAGTGGGGAGAGAATAGGATAAGCAGGCTAGCAACCCGAACTGCATCATGAGCAGCAGGATGGAGTCAGAGGATATCATTTAATGCTGACAAACTGAATTGTACAGTCTAAGAGTACGAAGATACACACTGTGAAAGATAATATTATTAACTAAAATTGGAAAGTGGAGGAGAGAAAAGAAAGAAGATGCAAGCTAATTTTATGTCGTTCAGAATATAAAACTACTTGACATTTTCTAACAAGAGAGATTACCAATATTTGTAATATACATAAAATGAAAGAAATGAGATCAAACAGAGACTATATCAATAAGTATAGATGAGCTCAAGTAACCTGAGAAAAAAGCATAATTCACCTCAAAAGAGACTTGCCTAAAACAATGTGATTTAGGAAGGTTAAAATAAAAGCGTAGACAAAGTCGTGTCAGTCAAAAGTAAACAAAGAGAGAACAGAAGTCAAAACTGTGAAACCAGAAAAGATCAAATTCAATCTGAAAGGCATTAAGCACACCAAAGTGGATACTGTACTTGATATACGTGGTTTTTGAGCACAGATGTGATTGATGTGACTAAAAACTTAATTTTTAATTTTATTTAATTAATGCAATTAACCAGTAAAATTCCACCATCCATGCAAGTTCTATTTGATGATGCAGCTTTATGTTGTTAAAGCCTCTAATTCACAAGCATGTTAGGACAGCTATAAATACCTATGTACCAAATAACAGAACATTTACTTTTACAGTGCGGAAGTGCTCAGAAAATGCAAACTTACTATGGTAAAAGATTTTAGGGGCCCAGCAAATAGCTCAGTAGCACAGCACCTGCCTGGCAAGCACAAGGCCCTGGGTTTGGTTCCCTGTACCAAAAAAAATTTTTTAATTGAATTCCTCTATACAAAACAAAGCAAGAAATTATACTGAGTGTTTAAATATTCAAATCGGAAAATACAAGTTGCAAAAAGATAGTAGATTCATCACTTTTAAGTCTTCACAAATACTTTTCTCTCTGAACACAAAGTTTACTCTTGCAGCCCATGAAAATATTTGGTGACAATACACAATAAGATTTGCAGTTTTTCTGTTAACTATGGGTGACTATAATAAAAGGAGTTATGGGCATATGTGTGACAGCCCTAAAAACACAACTGTATCATAAGTTTACCAACCGCCGGAGTTAGTGTGAGAATAGAAGTAATGGGAATTTTTGGAGTGTTATAAATTTCTTAGGAAGACAGTCATTGCGTAAGCACTTCTGTTTATTATACAGTACATGAGTCCCCAAGGAAAAACCATCTTTGTCCTGCTTCAACTATTCACCCTAATTAAATCCCTCAGCACTGCAAAAACAATGCTCTTGACTCGGCTGACATTTCCTCTGGTCATCAGCTACTTGCAAAACATTTCTTGAGACTTCCTCTCTTAAACCTGCAGCCTCATGACCTGCAGAATGATCTCAATATTTGGCACTTTAGTGGGACCCAGGCAGAAGAAAGGAGAGTCCTATTGGTCACCTCACTACAATAAAGACCCATTGATGGACATACACTTCCCCTTCCCAACAAGGGTAGGAGGTAAGTACACAACAGGTAAACCTCACTGAAGCCAAAAGATTCACCTCTACTTCCTTCTCTGATAATGACTATGTCTCTCACAAGTATTATCCCTACACCCTAAGACCACAAAAGAGTTTTCTTCACTCCATAAGTGTTACACTAACTGTCCACTTCTATTCTAACTTTGTAGGTTGTGGGATTGCTTATAGCAGAAGGCTTTCTCCCGCCTTTATAATGTAATCTTTTCTAAGAGTCATAAGTTAAAGGTCTTTAATCTGAAACATTTGACAAGCAAGAGTTTTGATGATCTGCCTGTGCAGTGAACACCTAGTTGATGGAGTAGTACTTTGTTTCTCATTTAAACTTAGTTATCCCTCATCTTACTAACTGTATTGCAACATAAAAATAGGAGTGCCTAGAGCTGGGGCAGAAGACATTGACAATGTCCCCCAGCATAGGAGATCACCCATGTTGAGGACCCTTGGATGGCTTGCCCATCTAATGCCCAGGGGCAGCATGTTGCCTTTGGTCAGCTCTGTGTAGTCAGCACGGTATGCCTCAGCTAGCAGATGGTCTCAGTGGGCCCATTTCAGTTGTAGATGACAATGTTACTCTTCTTAGGTGAAAAATGAAAACACGATACCCACCCAAGGGACTTCCCACATAAACAATGTATTTGTCGACATCCACAACATCCTATAACTTGACTGTCTCTCTGTGGCACATGTCAGAGAAATACACCATGCGGGAGGTTGACAGCGTCAATTAAGTAGATGTGAGTCTTCGGGCTGTACTGGGGATTCACATGGGATCCCATGCACATCTGGGAGTCAGAAGATGGAACAGTCTACACAATGCAGTCTGTCTTTATGGAGGGTTTTCTGTTCACTCATACAGGTTGTGAACTGGGAGGTTGCTTCACCAGGGAGAATGAAGCTATTTTGCTTAAGGAAACACGGCAAAACCCCAGCGCTGTTGGGTTATCCAACCGTTAGTGACCAAACAGCCTGTGTATACTGGGTGAGGTATGTATCAAATGAATATCAGTGCAAGTGCAAGCTAAAAGAAACCCCATACCCCCAGCCCCCCATCTGAAGGATGAGTTAACCTTGGCCATGGTGGTTAGATGATACCACTGGAAAGAGGCCTTGTTTAGATTTCTTGTATTTAAGTACACATGTAGTTGGTTGTAGTGCTTCTTCCAGAGAGGCTACTTCACTAACGAACCATTAGCAAATTCTCCCTGATCTGGGGTATTCTTTCTGTACATTTCTAAAATATAGTGAGTCTAGTCTTCTAAGGAATGCCTTGTCTTATCCTCTTTCCTGTCAGTCTTGTGTGTGTGTGTTGGGGGGAGTACTGGGCAATGAATTTAGGACCCTTGCACTGAACTATGTCCCCAGCGTTATTTACTTTTTATGTTAAGACAGGGTCTCACTAACTTACTAAGTTGCCTAGACTGGGCTCAAACTTGTGATCCTCCTGCATCAGCTTCACAGAGGTGCTGAGATTACAGGGTCAGTCTTCAGTGGAACAAGGCATTGTGGTCAGCAGAAGACTGTGTCCTGGAATCCAAAGTGTGGTTCAAGGGCAGGCTGCTTTCACCCAAGGTGGCAGGCCTTGGAAATAGTGAACTGATCGTAGAAATCTCAGAATCAAATCCTGGACATGAAACCTGAAACTGATTTGCCAATAAAAAGGGCAACTGGAAAAACCTGGAGTGTCAATTTTGTTGTTTGTTCATCCAAGGGATATTTATTGATAGTCAAATATATGCCAGGCACTATTCCAAAAGGTGGAGATTCATCTGCAAATAAGCAGGGGGAAAAATAGTTGTTCTTTGTGAGTTGTACATTTGATAAGGAGGAGGCAATGACCATGGAATATAGAAATGGGCAGTAGAGAGCAAGCTGGAAGATGTCCCAGGGGTAAGCAGGCACCTACGGCAGTTAGCATTCCCGCTTGCATGGGCATGATGGGCATGGAAGCCAGTCTGCCTCGAGCCTATCTTTGTTGGATTTTTCCATTTGCAAAACAGGGATAATGATATCTGTTTTCAGAAGCTTTGAATTCCAGGTTTGAAAAATGATCCCTGATGTGAATGTAAAGTTGTTCTTATCCCAGCATGAAAATCCTTTGGGCTTTTTGATCTTGTCACATTTCAAAAGCTGTGTGCTCAAGTGGGGTGACCCCCAGGGTTCCAGTGACAATCGGGGTTCTGATCCAGCTCTGCCATCAGATGTGTAACCTTAGGCAAGGTGCTTACTTTCTCTTTATCTGTAAAATGACTGAGTAATCTTTAAGCTCAAAATTTTCTCATCTCCCATATAATTCCAGGAAAAGCCATCTTTTAAGCCAGTCTTACTAACATCAATGCAACATAAAATTTTTGATTAGAAAAATTCCTTGTTGCATTTTAAGGCCTGAACTAGTTTTTGTTCATTTACTACAACTATCGTATTCTTGTTGTATTGAACAAAATTATACACTTTTCCTATTTGTTGCTTTTTTCCTGTGTATCTAATTCTCAAGGTTTTAAGATCTTTCTCAACAGTTTTGCCAGCATCTATAGCAATTGGCTTGGTTTTGTGAGCATTTTCCCTTTTTTCCTTACTTACTCCAAATCAATGACCTTGATGTTGCTGATGCTATAGGGACACACCATGTTAATAATATAGAGTAGTTAACAACTTTCAAGTGCTTGGTGTAGGCAAAGGACGAAACAGCTCAGGTGATCACCTCAGCAGCTCTAAGGAATTTTGTCACCTTTATCAGAAAAGAAACAGACACACAGAGATTTAGAGGTTACACAAATGAGAGCTGAGTTAGGATTGCTTCTCCAGGGTTCAAAGTCATGACTGCTCTTTCAAACTGACTTGACTAGTATAAAGAGAGAAGCAATGTGGGGAAGGAGAGAATAAGGAAGTAAAAGAGAAAGCTAAATTCAGAGAATTTCTACCTTATGTTTTCACTCTCAATAAAAAGAATTGTGAGCTGAGCATGGTGGCATAGTCCTGTGAATCCAGCACTTGGGAGACTGAAGCATGAGGATTGCCATAAGTTCTGGGCCAGCCTGAACTGCATAGTAAAACCCTGTCTCAAAAAGACAATAAAAAAGAATTGTGTTTAGTTCCATGGGAAATGTCTAATACTATAATTAAGATCATTAGCTTTATTGAAAATTAGCATGGCAAAGAAAAAAGTAATGCTTCTTATTTTAACCGCCACAGTGTTATTATCTGGGTCTATTTAGGAAACAGCAGAATGAAGGCAGCTTTCCAATCTTTTACTCTGAAATTAGATCCTGGGCCTATGTCAAGGGTAGGGCAGGCAGCATGTGGCCCAAGGTCAAAGCCTGCCTAAGACTAACCCTAAGGCTCAGTCCCTAATAAAGGTAAAAACTAATGGGAAATTCCATAGCAATAAATCCTGACTCTGCACATCTAAATAACTCATTCTATTTTCAAATAAGGTCAAGTCAGGAGGTTGAACTTAGGACAAGTAACAGCCAATAATATTTTTGGCTGGAAATCCTGCCATTCATCAACAGATTGCATGCCTCCAATGTTCTCCGGCTTACCTAAATTCATGACCATTTTGGGAAAGGTATGATGTCTGCCTAAAGCCTTAGCTTTGCTCATAGAGTTCTAGTGCTCACACCAGGAATTGTAGACAGTTGTTCTGCAGCGGAGGTAACATTTGTTCTACAGGGGTGGCCTTTAGCACCAGCACAGCTGCTGCCAAGAGGCCTTCACACTCGATCACATCTATTGACAACCTGTAACCTGCTAGGTCGTGCCCTGAATTCTTCACCAAGGTTATTTACGAGTCACTTCAACTTCAGTGGTTTTTTGTTTCATGCAAAGACCAGAAGGACAAAAATAGCTTTATTTAATCAGAGAGAGAAATAACTTATACTTTTAGATTTTTTTTTCTGTAGTGATGGTCTCCGATAGCTTTTTGTAAAAATTAATTATATAAATTTATTCAACTTCAAGGATCTTATTTTCCCCCAACCCACTTGGATGGTAACATTTGTGTTCCACAAAGACACCTGAAAATATACAAATCCACTGATCATACCGCCCTGTCTGCATCTTATCTCATCAAGACCTGTTTGCCTAAAATAAGAGAGGAATATTTTTCAATGGAAGCTATGGGATATTGTTCTTGATTTAAAAGATCTACTTCTTTCTTTCTTTTTTTTTTTTTTACTACCTTAACCATTTTTAAGTATATCAGAATGTACGTTGTGCAAAATATCTCTACAACTTTTTCACCTTGTAGGTATAAAATTTTTTGCTCATTAAGCAACTTTTCTTTTCCCTCTTCTTTTTACCTGTGGTAACCACCATTCTACTTTGTAGGAGTTAGACTACTTTGGATAGCTCATATAAATGGGATAATGTAGAATTTGTCATTTTGTGACTGTTTTATTTAACTGAGTATAATGTTCTCAAGGTTCATTCATGTTGCAGCATGTGACAGGATATTTTTATATAACTAATGAATAATATTCCATTCCTTAAAATACTATATTTTATTTATCCACTTGCCTGCCAATGTACCGCTTGCATGCTGTGAGTCACGCTGCAGTGAATCTGGATATGCAAACATCACTTCGAAATCCTAGACTCAATAATTTTGGGTGCATACGCAGAAGTGGGACTGCTAGACTGCGCAATAATTCAATTTGGAGGAACCTCCATACTGTTTCCTATAGAAAAAAAATCCCACCAACAGTGTACAAAGTTTCCAACTTCTTCACATCTTCACCAACACTTGCTATTTGAGTCTTTTCTTGGTGTTGCCCATCCTAATGGATGTGAGGTGGTATTTCATTCTGATTCTTTGCTGCTTTTTACAAAGAGCAAAATAGCAACCAAACAATTCCATGCAATTCAATTAAATATTATATTTATCATCAGCTGCTATTGTCTTTCTGCCATGAATTTACTCCAATAATATAAAGCACTTTTGTTTGATGCAGAAAAAAAGTCAGTATACACAGATCCTCTAATGCAGCAATTCAATCCCTAGGTATAGATTCAATATAAATGAGTACTGGTGTGCACCAAAAAATACGTGCGGGAAAGTATTACAGAGTTGCTCATAAGAAGCTAGACACTACCAAAGTTAGACACTACCAAATTCCACTGACAATACAATGGAGATATAAATTGTGACATATTTACAAAATGGAATACTAAACAGCAACAAAAAATAAATTCATCTGTCTGACATAAATGAATTTCATAATATGATGCTGAATAAAAGAGGCCAGATGTAAAAGAATACATACCATATGATTCCATTTTGTATGAAGTTCAAAAACAGGCAACTTTTGGAGAGAAAGGTCAACATGACTCCCATTGCTAGGATACTGACTAGTAAGAAACAGAAGGGTTTTCTGGAATGCTATAAATATGTTGCATCTTGAACTGGATAGTAGTTGCGTGAGTCTATATAAATATAAAAATTCGTTAAGCTGTATAGTATGTTTAAGTCTGTACACTTTCCTTTGTATAAATTATAGCTAAGAAAAATAAAAGAAGAAAGTTCGGTCTTAGCAACAAGACCTACTTTCCTTGGTAAAAATATCCCTCTGTGATTTTAACAGAAGCTAATCCTCAAAACTCAACTGGTAAGTAGAGTTAGGAAATGTTGAGGAGGAGGAAAAAAATCCAGATTTAGTATTGAAGCGCCCCTCCAAAATGGGCAGAGACACAGAAAGCAGACAAAGTATCAATAAGCTTTGTTCATTCTGCATCCATGCCACTTTCTGGCAGTGAATTAGCAAAGTATGCTAACTCAGAGGTGTTTGGGGATGTGTAGCTTACTATGGTGTTCTCAGCACTTGAGCATGCTAATTTTTAAACTCTGAAATCCATCACTCAATTGTCATCCCCAGCAATTAGCTGTGAATCCACTGGCAGCTTAGCTTTGTTTACGTGCAGTTGCTACCTTGCATTGTTAGGCATAGAGTTACATTTGCTTGTGTTCATTCCTCTTGCAACAAGGCAAGCCAGTGATGTAAATAGAGGATTGAAAATCAAGCCATCGCTGAAAGATTAGTGTTCTACATAACTCAGCTCTAAATAGAGTTCTGTCTATTCTTCAGTATTAAAGAACAAGCAAGCTGCTTCATGAAGTCATCTTAATTTATAGCCAGGACTCTTTGTTAATAATAATAACATGGCTCTGTCTAGATTTTGAGATAAAAAAGTAAACCTATAATAAATCCTAGCTTAATTAGCCTGTGCTTTCCATTGTAAGAGGCCTTGGCTAACAACACCTATTCTGGAACAGGAAGTTAGATGATGTTAGGACCCCTCTGGGATTAGAAAATATATACAGTGAAAGACAGACCCTGTGCCGAGCCAGGTGGAAACAACCCATTTCCTTCTGCTACCCAGGCCCACCACTGCCATTGCTCATCTGCACAAGTACAATAGCCCCCCACCCGCTGTCCCCAATTCTACCCTACTGTTATTCGCACAGCAGCTAGAATGTTTTCCTAAATCAGATCACATCCCTTCTTCACTCGAAACCTCCCAAAGGCTACCTAGCTCACTCAAAACAAAATCTAAAATCCTTACACACAAGGCCCTACATTTTCTGACCTCACTGGTCTCTCTTCAGGGCAGCCAGCATGGCCCGTTGCTGACCATGGACACTCCGCCCTGAAGACTGCTTTTCCCTAGATTAGATATCCTCCGGCTATCTGCCACCTGGCTTGCTCTCTCATTGTTTTTTTGACTCTGCTCAACTCTCACCTCATTTTAGAGACCTTCCTCCCACACTACAACAGCCCCTTCAAATAATATCTGCTTTTTTGACTTGGCGCTTTCTTCATAGCACTCGTCAGCTGTTTAAATATAGGTGGTTGTTTCTTGTCTGTGTCTCCTCTGGAGTGTGAGCGCCCTCTACTGGAATGTAGGGATTTCATTTTATTAACTGATGTATCCCCAGAGACTAGTACAGTTCCTGGTATATACTAGGTGACCAGTACATGTTTATCAGTTAATTACACGGTGAATGATTTAGTAAGAATTCAAAAATAATGCAACCTGTATGTATTTTTTATTTAAGAGTTACAAATCATCTCTAAGCTACATCTTGTCTGAGTTATGGGGTCCTTGACATTCTTCAAAGAACAGCACAATCAAGTGGATTGATGTTTACATTTCGAAAGTCAGTGATATAAATGCAACAGACTTTAACTTTCACCCTAGTGATATGACACAAATAAAGCATAAAGCTTTAAAGTATTGACAATATAATTTTTGCCCACCGTATTCAATGTGTAGGAGCACACATACCTATACGGAGATCACAGAGTTGTTGTCATTGCTCAGATACAGCAATAAGTTCTTTGTGTTTCTTTGACATGCACCATCTGGTGCAGGAATGCTACAGAGCCCACTTCCTTGCTGTTGGAGAAAAATATACAGACACACATTAACCCCTCATTGCTCTAGGACAGGATAGCAGGTCATGGCATATGCACTGAATCTAACCCAGAAGACTGCTTTTGTAAGTCTGAAAACCAGCAATAAGCTTTTCTACATTATAAAGAGCTAAAAAGTAGAGGAAAATATGAAACAAAGACCATGAGTGGCCCATCAAGCCTGAAATGGTTATTATCTGGCTCTGTAAAGAAAAAAAATTACTACTCTCTCTCTATAGAATCAGGTGACAGACATGACTTTGGAAGAGGGAAAGAGTTTTTTGTTGTTGTTGTGTGTTTTTGTTGTTGCTTTGATGATTATTAGTGTGACGCAGATAATGCTGAGACACATGGTTTGGGTCTCTCAGCCAATCCATAACACAAGAGTCGTGGGTTTCCCAGCGCAAGATGAAGTGAGTAAACTTTTGCAAAGACTAGGAGACATGACACTGATAAGTGAAAACTTCCCTATGAATTTGAGTCTTGAGTTTCAAAAAGGGAAAAATCTAGATGTAACTATTTCTTAAATTAATGTAAGAAGTTGGGCATGGTGGCACAGGTCTATAATCCCAGCACTCAGGAGGCTAAGGCAGGAGGATTGCCATGAGTTGGAGGCCAGCAAGACCCAGGTTCAAAAAAAAAATTAATGTAACAACCAAATAATAGGTCCAATGGTATCGGGTTCACATGACTGTCTGTGACAGGAGCTTCAAACTCTTCATTAATAATTTTTCTCCCCATCTCTTAATAAGAGAATTTCTGAATTCAGGTTCAAAGAAGACTATTCAAATATTTCCCAATCTCTCCTGCAGCAAGGTATGGCCATGTTTCAGTAGGTGGAATACGAACAGGAAGATTCGTCTGTGTCCACATGACTGGCTTCCAGGTTGGTTATAAGATGAAAGAGCTGTACTTTCCTATGTCCTTCCTGCTGCTCATTGGTTGGGTGGTGGAAAATGCAGATCAAAGCTGCACAATCACCCAACCAGCTTTAAATTTCTTAGCTTAGTACATTTTTGCAGGCGCAAGCTAATCTCCCATCTTTTTTCAAGTCAATGTCTCCATTACAACAGCTTATATTGAAAGAATAGGGGCAATAACATTATGGAACTAGATCTATATTGATCAGTGTGAAAATATATTTTAATGTAAGACAAAAACAATCTCTTAGTTCTCGCCGAGAATGTGGAGTATCATACTCATGTATTAGCTCATAAGACATTAAAAAATATTCATTTATGTTTTCTTTAGAAAGTGTTATGGTTTTCCCTGTGAGATTTCACCTCATACTTGTTAGGGTAACTATTACAAAAAAGACAAGAAGTAACAATTGCTTGCCAGGTTGTAGAGAAAAGGGAAGCCTTGTATGCTGTTAGTGGGAATGAAAATTGACATGGCCATTATGCAAAAGAGACAGAGGTTCCTCAAAAATTAAAACTAGAACTACCTTGTGACCTAACTCACTTCTGAGTATATATTCAAAGGGAATCAAGCCACTGCCTTGAAGAAATGTCCGAGCCCCTACCTTCACTCCAATATTATTCACAAAAACTACATACAGATACAATCTAAAAGACCATTGATGGATGAATAGATTTTTATATGCGATAATACATAATAAAATATTATATAGCCATAAAAAGAAGGAAATCCTATAATTTGTGACAACATAGGTGAACCTAGAGGACTTTATGCTGAGTATAATAAGTCGGACTCAGAAAGACAAATATTTTATGATCTTACACTATTTTGGAACTTAGGAAGGTCAAATTCATAGAGGCAAGGAGTAGAATGGTGGTTGCCAGGGGCCAGGGAAAACGGGAGATTCATTAAAGGATACAGACTTCCAATTGCAAGATAAATAAGTTCTGAGTATCTAATGTATAGCACAGTGACTACAGTTTGTAATATAGTATTGCTTACTTGAAATTTGCTGAGAGTAGATCTTTCTCTGACTCTGTGTCTCTGTCTCTTTCTCTTTCTCTCTCATGCACAATGGTAATCTCTAGGACAAAATACCCACACCTGAAACTTTAAGGAGGAGAGTGTTATTTTGACTCACAGTGTCAGTCCATGGCCAGCTGGCTCTGAGACAAGAACAAGATGGCAAAGGAAAAGGGGCTCACCCCATGGCACCCAGGAAGCAGAGAGAGAAAAGCAGATCTGGGAAAAGAAAACATCCTTGCTGGTCACACCCCCAGTGATCCAGTTCCCCCAGGGCCTTCCCCCTAACAGCACACTCAGTTACTGACTCCATTGGTGAGTATCACACCTCGAAGACCCAGTCATCTTCCATACCCATGACAATGCGGGGGGACATTTTAGATCTAAACCATAACATTGTTAATAGTGTTAATTAACTTGATTATGAAAATCAATATCCATTGTATATGTGTATCAACTCGTAATATTTTACGTCTTGAATATATACAGTTTTCGTCAGTTTTAGTAAGACTGGAGGGTAGAAAGAAAGTGTTACGATTTTAAAAGTTAAATTAAAACTTTGATCAACCTTATATTTATTTTTGTGCAAAAAGATAAGGTATTAGTGCTTTTCTTTGTTCCACAGTTACCCTGTTGCTTAAACATCATTTCTGCAGTAATGTTGCTGTACCCCACTAATCTGAAAAACTACCTTTATTATTCACATATGCAATGCTTTCTCATTCCACAAATATAGGTTGATTGCCTACTGTACTAGGTCCAGTGCTAGATATAGAAGGGTTAGTGAATAAAATACAGTCCTGCCATGGTGGAGTATAAAGTACGATGGAGCAGACAAGAACAAATAGGCAAACGAGTAATCAGAATTTGCAAAGTGCTGTAAAGGATGCAAATGCAATACAGAGAGAGAATAATGGCGTTGGGGGTGTGGGGTGCCTTCTTTCAAACTCTTTGAAGGATATCCCATTTAACTGAAGCCAGAGCTCAAAGAATGAGACTGAGCCAGTCTTCCCAAGAATCAGAGATACACATATCTTTGGAAGGAGTCACTCATGCAAGGGCTCCATGAGAAAGGACCTGGCTTTCTGGAGGAAGGAGAAGTAGCGAGTGTGGCTGAGACCCGCTGAGCTTGAAGAAGTGTGCTGGGAGATGAGGCTAGCTGGGACAGTGGGCCTGACCATTCAGGGTCAGAATGTAGGTTTAATTCCAGGATGCACTGAAAACGTTTAAGCCAAAAATTTCCATAACACTATTATACTTTCAGGTGATGATTCTGGATGTTAGAAGGGAGCTAATAAAAATAAATAGGACTACACTTTTTAAAATGGAGACATTTTTTCAGTAAATCTGGCGAAGCAAAATCTTCCTATATCATACAGTCTGTTTCAATCTCTAATCTGTTTCACTGATTTGGTTTTTTTACTCCCACATCAGCCTTGTATACATAGTTTTGTAATAATATTAGTTTGTGATAGACCAAACTGTCTTATATCCCTTAATCAAAATTTCCTAAATATCCCTGCATGTTTATTCTCCCACTTGATCTTTAGGATCATATTGACAAGCCCCTCAAACAATCCTGATGGGATTTTGATTGCAACTGACCTTTACGACTTCATTTAAAGAGAATTTGCATCTTTGTAATTATGTTTCTCTATCTCTCCAAACCAAAGCATGTCTCTACACCAGTATCTGTACCCTACATAATTTTATACTACCATTTCTTTTGAAGTTTTTTATTTGATAATTTTTGATATTGTTGCTGTTGTAATTGGGATATTCTTTTTGTTGTATTTCCTAATACAACTTTTGTTATACTTCCACGTACTTGTGGTGGAAAGGGAAAAGATATTGACTAAAAATAAAGAGTTTGTAGCCTTTGTTATCTGGTTCTACCACAGCAGCTCCCCTTGTATGAGGAAGCCTTGTTACTAGACCCATCTGGAGGAAGGTTACAGAGGTAAAAGGAAGTATGAAGAGAAAAAAGTCAATTAATACTTCCACATGTCACCCTACTACATTATATAGAAAATATACATATATATATGAAAACCAAATGCTAAATAATACTTTTGTATGAGCTCATATTCTTTGACCCCCAAAAACAAAGATCTACACACTCAAGGAGTAGTGCAAGGCATAGTATTAGGCTTGCTACCATGCGCGCACACACACACACACACACACACACACACACAATGGAGTCATTTAAGGGAAATGCAAATAATTTTATTTTGTTTTCAGTACCCTTCTGTATTTTCCAACTATTTTCCAATGAGACGTATTTTATTTTTATGATAAAATTTTAAGTAACAAACCGAAGTGAACTTCAAATAAATGAGAAAAAAGTAAAGGCAAAGATTCTATGCTTTTTCTCAAAGAGGATGGACCTTCAAAGTCACCCACACAACTAAAACCTGAAATCTGACTACAGGATGCCCCATGATTCCAAAAGGACTAACGGACAGAAATGAGGGAAAGGAAAAGAGGATGAAAGGGGGAGAAACGAAAACATAAAGAACTCAGTGTGACTTCATACATAACTCTTTGATGACTCGGAGAAGCCAGGCCTAATGGATTGCTTTGTTGTCCCCTCTTTTTCAGTAAGTGGAATCTTTTTCAAAATGGAAAAAACAGCCTTCGATGGGCGAGGAGGAAGTAATATGCCAAATAAGTTGATCTTAGGCTCAAATGACCAGAGTGCAGAAGAAACCTGTCAATGTCATATCAAAGCCGCTTCAGGTAAGAGTTACAAGATCACAGATGATGGGAGGAATTTTGGGGGCTGCAGACGGATGTGCAGCCTGCACTTCAAAGAGAAGAACAAAGCATGGCATGAAAACAACCGACAGATGAGCTTCATATAAGTTCTAGAAAAGTTCTAGTTTGCATTATTAAAAAGTGGCCTTAATCCTTTAAAAGTGCTAGTATTTTAACTTTTAAATCCCTAAAAGAAATGACCCTGGCCCTCTTTCTACCCATTAAATTAGTACTGAGGGCAAAGACACATAATATCCTTTAAGAACAGCTCACAGTGCTCAGGCAAGAAGAGCACAGGCCTGCGATGCAGAGGCTACAATCACAAGTCATTCGAGCCCAGAAAAATGAATGCAGAAACCACGTATTGCCAGCCACTGCCCTGGGCTATGACGGTGGCTTAAGGCACTGTCTTAGCTTCTAGGACATTCCAGAGGGGAAATAAGTGGGCTATGCTCTGGTAGCTATGCTGGCACATTACCTTTCAAGGCCAGTGGGAAAGGAACTTTGAGAATTCGTTTGAAGAGCTTGCCCTGGAGGACAAATCATTGACCTTAGTCAGGTGTAGACCTCAGATGCCCAATGTCCCTCTTTTCAGGATACCCTGGGTACCATTGGTGGGGTCAAGTGTCTTTTGAAGCCTCTTTTATCTGTAAGTATCATATTTTCATAAGATCTGTCAAAGCGGGGAGAAGCTGAAATGATTCTGGGAGGAGCTGAGACTTAATATGTACCCCAAATGAGGAGAGAATTTCAACAAACAGATGTAGAACACAACAAATGTGGTTGAGTTTCTTCTCACCAAAGTTATCCCAGGCAAGGTGGTGAGATGGGAAAGGAGCAGACACTGTGTAAATGCATGGGAGAAGTGGCCTGCTAGAAAAGACTTAGTACTTGACCTTTAAAATATTCATGCCTAAAAAGAAAGCTTGCAAATGTTAATAACACTACTTACAACACTGTAGTTTTATCCAAACTATCATAGGGCAAGAACACATAAGAGTGAACAGATCACATCATAGCAAACGGTCTCCAGTTGGTGTGGTGGTTGAGATTACTGTACGTGAGGTCAGAAGAACTAGGTTTGAGTTCAGTTCAGATACATGACCTTGACAGAGGTTCTATAAATTTAGAATAGAAAGAATAACTACAACTTAATCGGGGAAAGATTCTGCGAGTGATATACAGAAAGGGTTTACTGCAGTTCTTGATAAACATTAACTATTACTACAACCCCAGCATAAATAACAATCCCTAAAATTACAGCAAGTGGCTATTTCCATCAGCTTTGAACAATTAATATTCCCTAAGAATGGTTTTCTTGCTTTGTTTTGCTTGGCTAGCCTCCCTTTCACCTTATTTAGATAGTTTTGTTCTGTTTAGATTGGAGAGAACTTCTGTTATATTTATGGTTGCTCATTATCTGCTGAATATCCTTTCTGTATTTTCAGGAACTCTTGCATTAAATGATCTCCTCCCTAAGGTGAAAGTCAGAGCTAAATTTCCCAGCTAGACTTGAGGCATAGAGGCAGGCACATGAGCTGCACCAACCAGATGTGCTCACATAACATTTCAGTTCACAAGGGGACCTCTGAAGAATCTGACTTATTCAACTAGGTCAAGGAAGACAGGAGAGGCGCTGGGCTCTTTGATTTGAAAAGTAGCATAACTTCCAGGGTCCATGCATCAGTGTCATCGGCTCGAGCTTCACACAGCCTGGGGGCCGTGCTGTTAGACATGGAGCGGCCCTGGCAGCGAGCTTTCTGTGAGAGCACTGGGATAAGGACTAGCTCCTGGCCCTCGAGATCTCCCAGTGATTCTGTGAGCTTCCCAACATCCTCTGAAAAGCCCAGATCATGCTTCAACCAGCTAGAGCAGATTCTGTTCATTCCACTCATCAAATTTGCCTACTCTATTGATTCACTGAAGATTTCATTGATCAGTTGAGTCACACTTTTATCTTACCTTCTTACCTCTTAGGGCTACTACGTGTCATGTAAGGTATGAATGGAGACTTACCCAATGTGATATTTTATATCATCGGTTCAGGACTTGTGAAATCTTCATACTCTCTCTCAAGATGGTGAATTTTCATTTGTTCCTTCCTCCTAATTGAAGGTGCTATGTATTCCTCCAATGTGTTCATCATCAGATGGATGATTTTGCCAATAAAAAAAGATGGATTCATCATTAGGTGGGTAATTTTGCCAGCAAGTAAAGAGGCAGCTAAAGTACACATCTCCCTTCTCTGAAGAAATACGTGCAAATAAAAACATGTTCCATGTAATATATTCATTTTTCCCCTTTTCAAAAAATGGTCTCTTATGGAACAGGTATTTTATTCGAAAGAAAGCAGACATAAGCAGGAAAGCATACACGTAAATGCAACTTATCATATTTACAAATTCATTAATTATGTCAAAAGAATAATTTTAAAAGAAAACACTAGCAATAAACCGGTCATTTTCTCTACACACACAATGTCAAACAGCCCAGCTTGCTATCTGCTCCAAATTACCTGAACTCACCGATCATTATGTGTCACAGAACCTCAAGTTACCCTTGGTACAAAGGACTATGTTTGTTTTGTTATTGTTGCTTTGTTTTGTTTTATTGAGACAGGGTCTCGCTATGTGGTTAAAGTTGGCCTGGACTCACTGTGTAGCCCAGGCTGGTCTCAAACTCACAGCAATCCTTCTGCCTCAGCCTCCCAAGTGATGGTATAACAGTCATCCACCGCTATGGCTGGCAAAGCACTATATTTGAAAGAATTACAAGTTGCTTGGACTTTAGAGACTTTAGATTACCTAAAAATAGTCTAATGACTCATATAACTCTGTAGTCACAAATGCATTGCCTAGAAGAGAATTTCTCACCTTGCACACCATTTGCCAATTTTAAAATATCTCTATGAGCTGGGCATGGTAGCCCGTGCCTTTATTCCCAGCACTCGGGAGGCTGAGGTAGGAGGAGCATTGTGAGTTTGAGGCCGGCTTGGGCTACAATACGAGCGCAAGGCCAGCCTGAGCTACACAGTGTGACCCTGCCTCAAAAAAACAGGGCCGGGAGTTTGGGAGTTTGGCTCAGTGACTTAAGTGCCTGTCTAACAGGTGCAAGGCAATGAGTTCAATCCCTGGTGCCTCAAAAATAAATAAATAAACAAATAAATAAAATATCTCTATGTTTTCTCACATTACGAAAGTAGTCAAGACCAGCAGACAACATTCAATAGGTGATTGTGGCACTTTTGAAATCAGATTATTCAAATATCTATACAGGTTTTTAGTGGGGACTTCTTATTTTTATTTGAAGAAAAATACTTACTAAAAATTTATGAGACCCCAAAGCACTGCCTTTTAGGTGATCATTTGTCTTGAGGTTTCCTTTCTCTCCTTGGAAAAGACAATTTGGAAAATTCAATAGCGCTCCATTATGGAGCTGTGGGACAACAGACATTTCATCAGGGCTTTGCTGTTTTAATTTGGTCTTGTTTTCTTTTAATGGTTTCTTTTCCTAAGAGAAATTTTCTGTAGTTTAGAAGCAATAAGTTTCTTTAGGAGTTGACAAAAACAAAGAGCCAATTATATCCGTGTGTGTATTAATAATATGTTATAGATGAGTTTATATTTCTTGGAAATATATTTTTGTTTCCTAACTTGAATACTTTAATGACTGTTCCAAAGAGTAAAGAGAAAAATAAAAGCTATTTGTCCAAAGTTCTACCTTATATTTTTCACACATGAGACCCCAAGGGTAAGGAGATTTAAATCATAAAAAGAATATGAGAGACTTCACAAAAAATCTCTTCTCCTAAGGGTTAGGGACAAAAATGGGTATAGAATATAATGGCACCCTATTTCCAATCTTCATTTCATGATTGAATCAATTAAATATTAAGAGAACTGTGTATATAATAATTCACACACTTGTCTTTATTCATACTATGGGATTGTATTCTGCAGGTCTAAGCGAAAGTACATACAACCTTGTGCAGGTCCCAGTTCTTCAAACCCTACTGACAAGAACCTTACCTGCAATTCTGCCCATCTGGTTGCTGCATGGTTCTGACATTTTTTCCTGCATATGTAAGCTAGAACTTCTTCCTTTTGTATCCTTCCTGACTCGCATTACCTCCGTTATTTGAGAACAACCTTTGTGGTTTCCTGGGTCTTTTTCTTTTTCAGGCAAATCAGTTCCAGGACTTTAAACACTTTCTTACCAGACATGGTTTGTCCGTTTCTCATGACTCAACCCTGTTGAAATCTCAAGGACTGTTACTATACAGGACACCACCCCAAAGCTTAAACTAAAACTGAAATGTAAAATCACATGAAAGTACAAAAACAAGAATACCCCTCCAGAGGAATTTCTAATGCAGTGAGAAACCTTGAAAAAAAAAATTTGAGTTCCCATTAAAATACATTACACTCTGTATATATGTATATGTAAGATAACTAAAATGAACACACTGATGAATGTATTCATTATTGAGAAAGAACAAGTAATACTCATATGAGTAGTTCAACTTTACATGTCTATATCTGTTAATGTAAACAACCATTTTGAAGATAGCAATACACAATATTGCAACCATTGTCAACTTTCTATCATCCTGTTTTGTAAACCTGTAATGTTACTGTTGTGCATTTACTCTACTCATTTGTTTGTCTCTTTTGCTTTTTGTCTTTGTTATATGTGTCTTTTTTCTCTTAAATAAAAGTAAAATAAAATAAAATAAAATAAAATACATTACACCATCGTCATTGAAGTAGAGATCAGCAGACACCTAGAGAAAAAAAGTTCAAAAGTAGTGGCAATACTTTCACCACAACAATAATAAAATTACATTTTTTACAAGACTTGAATGAAATGGTTTTAATGTCTTTAAAAGAAAAGATAATACCTGTTAAAGCAGGATGTGCTGTAATACCTAAAGGATGTGCAACAATTTGCAAACACTAAACAGAAACTGAGAGTGCAGGTGGAGCCAGTAAAAAGTTGAGTGGATATTGCAAAGCAAAGAACCACAGACACACTGGCCGGTATTACAGAACCAAAGTGCTGTGAAACAAATCAGAAATGCCAATGATTAAAAACAAGATAAGCAGTAGCAGTACATGCAATAAACAACAGGGTACTTGATCAATCTCGAAACGACGATGAAGAAAACATAGGAAAATTTTAAAATCAAAGGAAAATTGTGTTACTTGATTGAAGGTTAATTTTGGTATGTTGTTATTTAATTTATTAAGAGAACCTATTTAGTTCCACTGAAAAATAATCCTCACTGACATGCACTTGTCACAATTTTACTCTTTAATGAAGGCAGAATTTCTAGGCTGCCAGAAAGAAAGAGAAAAGAACATTTAAAGATGAAAGTGATAGCAAATTTGATTTTTTTTGTTGGATTTGTGGAAAAAAAAGAGGAATCTTGTAGAGAAACGTGATGTAGAAGAAATGGATTTTGAACTGTGAGTTGTGTGCTCATCTTCTGAGAATTTAATCTGTTGGTGATCCAAGCGATCCATGTAGCTGGCTCATTCCCCTAGGGCAGACTTCTGTTTTTTTCTGCCAAGTACCCTAATGTTTCTGGTTAAGAAACTATTTCCTTGCAGTTGTTAATTTCCTACCTTGAGATGCTCTAGAATTTAAGTAGCATAATTTGGGCCCCCAAACTACATAAGTTATAGGTCTCTGCTTACAAATTCTCAAAGTGGTCTTTTATTGACCCAGAGACTAAACCAAGTTCTGTATCATCTCTGCTGCTGAGTGAAACTCCTTCTAATCCACCTTTTCCCCAAAGTTGTAGTCTGGTGGTATGTTAGGGAGTTAGTTACATTTAGTAGACCCTAGTTCTTATCTCCTGTCCCCATGTGTTAGATTTCCCATAACTTTTGCATACTAACTAGATATCTATGTCCATCACTTTTGGTAAATGCATAATTATTATCTAGAGATACCAAACTTGTGGCTCTATCTTGTGAATTTCTTTTTAATAATCAGACGTAACACTTAAGCAAACATTTCTGGAGCTAGACTTTGTGGAAATGTGTCACTATTGCCTTGAGATAGATTTCTAGTAATGAATTGCTGAATCAAAGAGTATACATATTATCCAAGCTGTCACTTCCCCATAGATACCACTCTTAAACCAGGCGAGGTGGCACCTGTCCATAATTCCAGAATTCTGGGAAGTTAAAACAAGAGCACAAGTTTGAGCCTAGTCTGGACAACTTAGCAAATTAGTGAGAACTTTCTCAAAAAAGCTTTTTAAAAAGGGTTGGAGCTATATCTCAGTTTGAAGGCCCTTGGTTCAATTCCTGTAGAACAAACAGAACAAAACAAACAAAAAATTCATGATACCTTTCCTATGTTATTTACCTGTTTCTTCTTTGTTTTACACTGACTGTTAGGCTTAATTTGTATCTTCTACTTGACTTTAAGTATGACATTCAAAAAATACATCATATTCCATAAATTTGAATCAAGTATTTAATTAATTAAATATGAAATTAAATAACAATTACTAATTTTAATGTTCAGAATCAACACCGATGAAATGGTCTCTCAATACAGTCATGTCTATCCATGTTTTGTGCTAGACTTCCAAAAAGGAAGAACAGGAATTGCAAAACAGGGAGTGAATGTGTGGAGGCAGAAAAACAGAAAAAAATAGCTAATAAAAAAGCTATGAAAGGATGTTCAATTTTATTAATCATTAAGGAAACCAAAATCATCATGAGAAACCACTTTACACCCACTAGGATGACTTAAAAAGATAATGGTAAGCATTGATGAGGATCTGGAGAAACTGGAATCAATACATTGGTAGTAGAAGTGTAAATTTGTGCGATCTCCTTGGAAAACAATTTGGCAGCTCCTCAAAATGTTAAACACAGGGTTACCATACAACCCAGAAATCCCATTCCTGAAAGAAATGAAAATATATATCCACACAAAAATGGATCCATGCATGTGTATAGAAGCATTACTCATAGAAGTCAAAAAGTGAATAAACATAAAGGGATATATCTACACAATTGAATATTATTTGACCATGACATTAAAAAGTACTGATACATTCTATGACATGAATGAACATTATGTCTAGTGAAAGAATCTAATCATAAAAGACAACATACTTTATAATTCCGCTTTTATGAAATGCCCAGAATAGGCAAATCCATGGTTCAGAAAGTAGATAAATGACTCCCAGAGCTGGGAAGAGGAGATAATAGGGATAGATTGCTAACTGCTACTGAAGTTTCTTTGGGGGTACTTAGCAAGCTCTAAATTAAATGGTGATGTTAACTTTGTAAACATACTAAAAATGACTTCTATAGTTCAAACAGTGGAATACTGTGGTATATAAATTATACCTCAAAAAAACTGTAAAGAAAGGAAAGGGAAATTAGTAAATGGATCTGACTTCCAACTTACCTTACCCTTCTTGTAAAACTCCATATTCTTTTAATTACCATTTTTATGGATATTCAAATCTTTCTCAGACTCAGGAGTAGTTTAAAACATTTTCCAAATGATCAGAGCATGGAAAGAGTTCAAACACACTGTCATTCCCCAGCCTTACTTTTTAAAATGCTAATTACTTTAGCACTTATTTTCCCATCCTTGGTTGTTATTCACTATTCTCTGCTCATGCACCTTTGCACTATTTGTTCTGTGGAGGAATTTACTACCACAGCCCTTTAGCTTTCATTGTGTAACAGCCTCTTTCCTTACAGCACCTGCTTCTTTGCAAAAGTCTTTGAAAGCAGCAAGAAAGAGGTGTTTAGCATTTTATGATATTTTCACAAACTTTTACATATACTCAAAGGTTATAACGTATCATAGACTGGTTGTAAAATACAAAATTTGAATGACAAATTTTAACTGATGTGGGAGTTATTGCTAAGACAATAAAACACATCTTGTATGGTTCTACTTAAAAAGAAAAAAACAACACTTTCTCTCCCTCTTCCAACCCACTCCTGCAATTGAAAAATAGGCATAATCAAGGTATTTTCCAGAGGATGATATAAAAACCAGAATTTCTTTCTTGTGGTACTTAGAATTGAACACAGGGCCTCTAGCATATTAGACAAGTGCTCTACAACCAAATTATGCCTCCAAACCTCAAGCCAGAATTTTTAAAATTCTATATCTCCCCTTCCTCTGATGTTAATTTCCACAGCACCCTCCTTACTTTCCCTTCCAGAACTTTCTAGTAATTCCACAGGGACTTTTAATGATAGCTGTTCTAAAATGTGTTTATGATGTCCATATACGGATAATTCTGCAGGAATTTCCAGAATATTAAATGGCATTTGGGGAGGTCTGGAGGGGTAGAGGGAGAAGGAATTTATCTCCTTTGGCCTCCGGAGTGCCCCTAAGCAAGGACAGTGGTAATTATATGGTGGTGAGTGAAGGGAAATTTTCCTTGAAGAAACAAGTCAAGCATCTTCAGGACTGAGCCAGTTGTCCAAACAGATGGAGAGTAAATAGCAACCTGAATTCTGTAGAGTCTGGAAAATTTCATGGAGAAAGTCTATTTTTTAAAAATTCTTACCAACTCATTCTTAGAGATACTAAAAATTCAGTTGGCATGAGAGTTAAAAAGATCAATTTGCTTTTTTTCCCAGTACTCTCACGCAGCCCTCTCTTCTATTTTTATGGTTCTGTGCATGTGCTTCGACATGTTTCTATTTTCTTTTGCCATTTTCTCTTAAAAGCCCACTCTAAACCACGAAGTAGAGTGATGAGAAATGTCCATTTTTTCAAGATACCGTAGAAAGAGTTTATACTTTTCTTCACTTTGCCTAAAAGAGAGTTATTTTTCCTTTTAGGGTATTTCCAACTACAAAATTAGGGGAAGAAAGAAGGCAGGCCACACATGAAGAATTTGCACTCTGGTTGACTCAAGTTCACTTTTAAATTTAGAGTTGGGAAGCTTGAAACTAAAACAAACAGCAATGCATTTGGCTATATGTGATAGGAAATGACATTTTCTGTGCTGAAATCATAAAATAATTTACCATGAGAAATCTTTTTTAATGATAATATTTATTTTAAAAAAAAGTCGAGTGTCTGAAGTAAAGTCTCAAGACAGATCCTAATTTACTAAGTAAGTTAGATTCCTATTGTAGTGATGGAAGGAAAGAAAGTATAACCCAAACACCCAACAATGGGATCAGAAACCTAGTGATCCTGCATCAGAGAATCTCACACATGAAAGACAGGTTACTGGCAGATAAGTAAAGGGGCAAACCTCAGGAGTTCATGGTGTGAGCAAGAAGGAAAGTAAAAGAGAGATGAAAAGGGCCCATGAATGAGTGCAAGAGACATCAACTGTGAGGGGAACCAAAGAAGAAAATACCAGCAGAGGAAATGGGAAAGTAGTCAGGGAGAGGAAACAAGACCAGGAGAAGAGAGAATTGCAACAAAGAAGTGGTCAGGAAAGTCAAGTGAACTGAAAGGCTAAGAGGGCAGTGATACAGCCTCGTGGAGGTCATGCATGACGTCGGCAGGAGAACTTACAGGGTTTGATGAGAATCCAAGCCCCATGAGGAGAGGTGGAGGATAAGATGAGAAAGTGAGGGGTCTCCATAAGAACAACTTTCAAGTGGAGCAAAAATTTGAAATATTAGCTGGGCAGCTATGTTATTCAACATGGGAGATTCTAGAGCATGTTAGTATACTAATGAGAATGTCCCAGAAAGGGAGAGATTGATATTTCAAGACAAAGAGAGTATAATTCCAAGAGTGGAGTAACTCAATCAGTGAGCAGAAGGAGAGAGTAGAGCAAATACAATTTCTGAAACAGGAAAGTTGGTGTTGTAACCACAAATATTTTGTTTTTGTTTTTGTTTTTGTTTTGTGTGTGTGTGTGTGTGTGTGTGGTGTGTGTGTGTGTAAGGATGAGTATTCTTATGGGATTGCCCCCAACTCTGAAAATGTGAGGCAAAATCAACATCTGAGAATGAAGGTATTGGGGAGAGGATGAAGAGGCAAAATTGATGAATGGAGGACAGAAGGACAAATGTGAGATCATCTTTTTAAAGGATGGGAGAGCAAACCTATGAGAGAAGAATAGAAGCAGCAACAGGCACACTAAACGCTCATGGAATGTGTGGCCATGAATTTAACGTGAGGAAGTCAGACCTTGCATGTTCTTCTCGGGCTGCCCCTAGCAGCTCTGCAACAGATGAGGACCAGCTGGGTAGTTGAGTTTAGCTACTATTGGAACTTAGCCAGATGATTTAATGGAGAAAGAGTAAGTCCAGAAGTGTAGGATGTGTGACCATGGAGCCTGTTTCCAATAAGAACAGAAATGCAGAAAAGGAGATGATAAATATTGAAAAAAATAGGGTCACTGACATTGAATTTGCAAATTTTTAAATTGTTGAAGCACAGGTAGTACACCAGGTAAGATGAAAGGATGGGAGAAGAAATCAGAGAATGGAAATGAAGTGATACTATGGAAGTCTTATAGATAAAGGTGAAATTAAGTTCAATAACTAGGTGGGTATGGGTATCTGAAGTTTTCTTAATTTTCATATGCAAATGTCTATTCCATGTCTTGCATTAAGGCCATTATTGATTTCTTCTGATTATTTAAATCTCAGCTTGATAACTAAGTTACCCCTCTCTCTAACTCTATGACTTCTGCCACCATCTACTCTACAACATCACCTTAAAATCTTTTTCAGTATTTCTTCTCGAGATCTGACTTATACTATTGGTTTATTTGTATATACCTTATCTAAACCTCCAAATGAAACATAAATTTAAGAAGAAAAAGATCACCCTTCTAGATTGGCATGGTACTCACTATAACCAGAACACTATCTGATTCATAATACATATTCAGTAAATATTTGACATGTGAATAAACATATGATCAGGTATCCTATGTTTACCTGATAAAACCTGAAATCACATTTAAAATATCATCCTTTCAAATTAGAGCCTCCAGATGGCTCCCTGGACAACTGGGACTGCGAGAAGAGTATAAAGACACACACTTTAGGTGGTGAAACAAACAGAAACCCAAAATCCAGGACAACAGGCACATACACACCTTTGTAGGGTGGAGTAATCAGAGAGCCCAGCAATGCGGAAGCATCTGAAGTAGCAGCGAGGAGCCAGCAGTTGGGCTGTGGAGAACTCCACCACAAAAGGCCAGTCCCAGCCCCACACCCAGGGGCCAAGATCAGCTCCATACCCAGCACATTTCTGGGATCTAACATGGACACTATCACAGAACTGTAAACACCAGATGTATTTTACTACTTTTATTCTCCCTGGTTTGTCTGATTGGCTATCCCTTTCCTGTCTGGTTGGAAGTTCTCTTGTTTTGTTTTGTATTCTGTAGTTATTTTTGTATTTGGGTTCTCTCTCTCTCTCTCTCTGTCTCTCTCTCTCTCTCCTTTCTTTCTCTAGTCTTCTTTTTCTTTCTTTTTTTATTTTTTGTTCTCTTTCTTTCTTTCTTTTTCTGTTTAGGTTTCTTTCTTATTTTCTTCTATTGATCCTCTTTCTCTTTTTCCTCAACTGCTTCTTGAATTTAAACTTTCAAGTGAGTAATCATTGTCTCTGCCCTTTCTGATTACTCCTTTGCATGCTATTTCGTTCTTTCCCTCCTGTGTCCTCCAGTTTCCCAAAACTAGGGTGATCATCCTTTGACCTCCAACTTTGACTCTGCTGTATCTGATCTCATACATCACCTTAGCCTGTACCCTACCCATCTTAAATCCCCCTGCCTCCTGCAGAAGTGTAAAATCACTCCCTAAGGGGAAATTCACTGAATGCAAGTGCACAGTGTATGTTTGATTTTCTTATATAACCTTAGAGTTTCCTCCTGTGGATGGAGGTAGCAGGAAAGTGATTACCATAGTTTCTCAGTAGTTAAGCTGTACTTGAAACTATTGTTATTATTAACTGCACTACTTCAACCAGTTAAACAGTTTTTCTCCCCTGTATGATAAACCTGTGATAACAGTGACATAAACAGTTTTTCTTCTCTGTATGATAACACTGTCATTTATGGGATCATAATCATCACCACATTTCAGCACTAAAGGATTGGGAGCTAAGCCAAATAACAATTTTATATCTTGTGCAAATTGGCAAGGTAGATTTTTGGGATAGCTACAAAGAAGCACCTCTATCTAAAGGACACCTCTATCTAAAGGCTTCCCTAGGAGATATCTCCTAGGGAAGCCTCAATACTAGTGATACAGCTGTATATATATATATATATATATATATATATATATATATATATATCAAACCATTAAGAATCGACATAGAAACCAAAAGAAAAGAAAATAGAAAATGACAAAAACACAGAAGCAAAATGCAACCCCAGCCCCCAGCCCACTGAGAACAAGCCCAAAACTCAATAAGATGGATGAAATTGGAAGTTGAACACTAAAATTTTCTGAAATGATAGCAAAAGTGAAAATACAAATGAAAAAGGCTATAGAGAAAATAATTTGTCAGGTACAAAAAGAAACAATGCTTAAAATCAAAGATATTAGAGAAGATGTAGATAAAACATTAGATGAATTCAGAAAAATGATGAAAACAAAAAATGCCCAAAATGACCAAGACAAGCCAATACATATCAGTTATAACCATCAGTGTAAATGGTCTCCATTCACCAAACAAAAGAAATGAACTGGTGGGATGGATCAAGAAATAAGATCCAACAAAATGCTGTATACAAGAAACACATTTAACTCAAAAAGAAATTCATAGATGGAAAGATTGAATACAATCTTCCATGCAACAGGAATCCAGAAAAAAGCAGGGGTAGCTATTCTGTTTTTAGGCAATGTGAATTTCAAACCAAGAATGTTCAAAAGAGATAAACAAGTTCACTACATACGTGTTAGGGGAAAACTTCAAGAGGAAGAGACAACAATCGTAAATATGTGTGCACCAAATACGGGAGCACCAAACTGTATAAAACAATTATTAATAGACATGAAAAATCAAATAAACAATAACACGGTTGAAATGGGAGACCTCAATACCCTATTGTCACAAAGAGAAAGATCAACTAGAAAAAAATTAACAAAGAAATACCAGAACTGAACCAAACCCGTGAACAAATGGCTTAGTGGATGTTTTCAGAGTATTCCACACCACATCATCAGAATACACATTCTTCTCAGCTGCACATGGGGCGTTCTCTAAAATAGACCATATACTAGCCCACAGAACATGCTTAAGTAAATGCAAAAGAATTGAAATTATCACAGCATATTATCTGACCATAGTGTAATGAAATTGAAAATTAATGGAAAAGAAAACTGCAAAAACTCCATAAACACACGGAAATTAAATAATACTGTCCCAAACAACCAATGGGTTACAGATGAAATAAAGGAAGAAATTAAACACTATCTACAACTAAAGGAGAATGCAAATACAACATATCAGAACTTAAGGGATGCAATGAAAGCAGTCCTAAGAGGAAAATTTATAGCAGTGAATTCTCATATCAGGAAAACATCAGGGGCACAAATAAACAACTTACACCTTGAGCTTCTAGAAAAGAAGAGCAAGACAAACCCAAACTCCATAAGAGGGAGGAAATTATGAAGATCAAAGCAGAAATTAACACGATAGAGACCAAGATAGCAAAACAAAGAATTAATGAATCAAAGAGTTGGTTCTTTGAAAGAATACGTCAAGTTGATAAGACCTCAGCCAACCTTATCAAAAAAAAAAAAGGAAAGAAAAGACTCAGATTTATGCACTGAGGAATGAAAAGGTTGAAATCACTAGTGATCCTGTGGAAATTCAGAAGACCATGAATACCTACTTCAAAAATCTTTACTCTCATAGTATGGAAAACAGATGACACAGACAGATTCCTGGATACATATGAGCTGCCAAAGCTGAACCAAAATTAATGAAATTGAAAATGTAATTAAAAACTTAAGAATAAAGAAAAGCCCAGGTTCTGATAGATTCACTGCTGAATTTTACAGGAAATTTAGAGAAGACTTAATGCCAATACTCCTCAAACTCTTTAATGAAATTGAAAGGGAAGTAATTCTCCTTAATTCATTCTTGGAAGCAAGTATTATCCTGATGCCAAAACCAGAGAAAGATCCAACCAAAAAAGAGGACTATAGGTGAATCTCCCTATTGAACATAGATGCAAAACTCCTCAATGAAATACTAGCAAACAGCAAAGCATCAAGAAGACTATACAACATGACCAAGTGAGGTTCATCCTAGGAATGCAGGGATGGTTCAACACATGCAAATCAATGAATATAATATACCATATCAACAGAGCCAAAGACAAAAATCACAAGATGATCTCAATACATGCAGAAAAAGCTTTTGATAAAATCCAACACTCATTCATGACAAAAACTCTACAGAAAATTGGAATAGATGGTCTTTATCTCAATCTGATAAAAGCCATCTATGACAAACCAACAACGAACATCGTACTAAATGAACAAAAACTGAAAGTTTTCACTCAAAAATCAGGAACAAGATAAGGATGTCCACTATCACTACTCCTATTCAATATAGTTCTGGAAACATTAGCCAGAGCAATTAGACAATAAAGAGAAATAAAAGGAATAAGGATAGGAAAGGAAGAAGGTAAACTGTCATTATTCAAAAACTCCACATAGAGGACTCCAAAAACTCCACCAAAAAAATCCTACAGTTAATAACCAAATTCAGCAGTGTTGCTGGATACAAAGTCAACACTCTAAAATCAATAGCATTCCTATACACAACGAACTCACTGAGAGAGAAGTTAGGGAAATCACACCCTTCACAATAGCATCCAAAGAAATGAAATACTTGGGAATCAATCTAGCAGAGAAAGTAAAGAATCTATATGTTGAAAATTGCAGTACTCTAAAAAAGGAGATCAAAGAGGATATCAGAAAATGGAAAGATATCCCTTGCTCATTGTTAGGAAGAACCAACTTAGTAAAAATGACCATACTTCCAAAATTGAAGCAATTCCAATCAAAATACCATTAGCATATATCTCACAGAACTAGAGAAAACACTCCTAAAATTCACCTGGAAGCAAAAGAGACCTAGAATAGCAAAGGCAATCCTGGGCAACAAAGACAAGACAGGAGGCATCACAATTCCTGACTTGAAATTATACATGTACTACTGTGATAAATTCAGCATCATATTTGAAAAAAAAACAAAAAACTTGAGGACTAGTGGAACAAATCAGAAGATTCAGACACAACTACAAACACACTCAGCCACTGTATCTTCGACAAAGGGGCCAAACATGTTCACTGAAAGAATGATAGCCTCTTTAATAAATGGTGCTGGAAAGACTGGCTCTCTACATGCCAAAGGCTAACACTAGACTCATGTCTATCACCATGCACTAAACTAAAGTCTAAATATTAAAACAGAAACACTAAATCTACTGGAATAGAAAGTAGGTAAAAATCTTGAAGACATAGGGGTAGGCGGAGACTTCATGAACAAAACCCAAACAGCAGGAGAAACACTTCAAAGAATTGACAGCTGGGATCTCATCTTATTAAGAAGCTTTTATACATCAAAAGAAATCACCAGCAGAGCAAAACACAACCCACAGAGTGGGAAAATAATTGTAGCCAAATGTTCCCTCAGACAAAGGACTTGTATCTAGAACATATAAAGAATTGAAAAAAAAAATCAGACCCCCCCAAACTCAAAGACCCAATCCAAAAATGGGCAGCTGAGATGAATATATACTTCCCAGATGAAGAAATTCAAATAGCAAATAAATATATGAAAAAATGTTCAGCATTATTGGTCATTCAAGAGATGCAAATTAAAACAACACCGAGATTCCATCTCATCTCAGTAAGAATGGCTATCATCAAGAAATCAATCAGTAACAAATGCCAAAGTGACTGTGGGGGAAAAGGAACCCTTCTCCACTGTGGGTCGGAGTGTAGTCTGGTGCAAACGCTATGGAAAACAGTGTGAAGACTCCTCGAAACACTAGGATTAGAGATGCCATTTGACTCAGCTATTTCACTTTTGGGCATCTTCCCAAAAGAATTAAAAATAGCATACCATAGCAATATATGTGCCACCATTTTTATAGCAGCACAATTTGTAATAGCTAAGTCTTGGAAATAACCCAAATGCCCATTAAACAAAGAAAGGATAAAAAAAGATGTGGTATTTTTATAAAATGGAGTACTACTCAGCTATAAAGAAGGATAAACTCGAGACGTTTATAGGGAAAAAGATGCAACTGGAGACCATACTCATAAGTGAAATAAATCAGACTTGCATATGTAAACACTATATCACCTCCCTTGTATAAGAAGCTGAAAAAGTAAATAAAACCCAAAATGTACAATAGATATTGTGAAATGGGAAGAAATTTTCAAAAGGAAAGAGGAAAAGGGATGGGGGAGAAAAGAAGGAAAAGAAAAGGAAAAATACATATATATATATATATATATATATATGCAAAATAGTTAAGATAGTTATACTACTATCTGTTATTAGTTCATTGAAAAGAAAGATTTGTGTCTATATTGTTTAATCAGCTTTTCATGCTTGTATTTTGTAATATGAGCAACTACTTTGAAGATAACAATATGCAATGTATTAATCATTGTTACTCTCTTACAATCTTGTTTTGAAATTTTATACCATTGTTTTCATTGGTTTTTTTTTCTTTAAAATAATAAAACAAATTAGAGCCTGCTATGGTTTATACATTGTGTCAACTTGAGAAGTCTAGAAGCTTAATTAAGTAACTCAGCAGCTCTACATCCAGGGGTATAGAGCACAAGCAGTTACCTGTTCATTGTGTCAATTTGAGAAGGTCAGAAGTTTAACTGAGAGACTCAGCAGGGAGCCAGGGTTCTTACTTTGTAAATATCCTCATCCTGTGCAAAGGAAGGCAAGGAGATTTGTGAATGCTACACCCACCCTGGAGGTGGTGGTGGGGTTGTCCTGTGTACTATATAAGGGAGGAGAAGCGACTTGCTCTTGCCCCTTTTTTACTCTATCTGCTTTTGCTTGGCTGCTACTTTGAAGTGTTGCCCCTGTGCCATGCCACCCTGCCTTGGGGCCAACTGATTTTGGACTGAAACCTCCAAAAACTGTAAGCTAAATAAACCTTTCCTTCCCTAATTTTGGGTGTCAGGTATTTTGTCTCAGCAAGGAGGGAAAAGTAACCAAGACAGAGCCTCCATTAAAATGCAGCTGCCAAGTGATCTCTCAGATGGATATATTGTCCCTGATCCTTACAATATTCCAGCCAAGAGTGCATCACCTAAGTTACACACATCACAGGTAAAAATCAGGCAAACACAAAATAAGAAACTTCCTATTTAAAAAAAAAGATGCAGAAATATCTGGAAATGTAAAAGACAAGGAAAGGGTATGGAAAGTTCCAAATTAAAAGAAGGTAAAGAAATAAGACAGCTAAATGCTATCCCCGACCCTGGGCTGGATCCTGGATTGAAGGGGAGAATGGTCCAAAGGAATTTTATTGCAGATTGGATTAAAGTATTAAATCAATGTGAATTCATGAACTTAACCATACAGTGATTATGTAAGAAAATATTCCTGGGCCGGGGGTTTAGCTCAGGGACACAAGTGCCTGCTTGGCAAGTGCGAGGTCTGGAGTTCAAACCCCAGTAAAAAAAAAAAAAAAAAAAAAAAAAAAAAAAAAAAAAAAAAAAAAAAAAAAAAAAAAAAAAAAAAAAAAAAAAAAAAAAAAAAAAAAAAAAAAAAAAAAAAAAAAAAAAAAAAAAAAAAAAAAAAA
>RJWM01006281.1:0-85494 GCA_004363535.1 Dasyprocta punctata | reverse complement strand
GTTTAAAAGTCTATACTACTAAATGCATTAACTGGTGAGAGAGAACAGTTGATATTCATATGATCAGATCAATCCTACATGTCTTTATCTGTCCATCTGAACAGCCCCCTTAATGGTAATATACAATGTTGCAACCACTGTAAAATTCCAACCATCTAAAGTCTTAAACCTATAATCTTACAGTATAGAATATGTTGTTGTTGTTAGTTGAATCCTTTAGTTTTTTTGTTTCTCTTAAATATGACCATTCTTTTATCTTTTATAGGCTTCACTCTGAAATATTTAGCTTGATTATATTAGACCTGATATTATGGGTAGTTATTTCAATGATAACAAGTTACTCTAAGGGGAAAGGAAGAAAGGAAGGGAAAAAGAAAAAGACATAAATTTATAAATATGCATAAATAAGACAGCTAAAAAAACTGTATTGCTGGGTACATTAGCTATAGAAAAAAATTAATATTCCTGAATTGATAAACCTTGCGTGTCTATGTCTGTCAATATGATCAACCCCTATGAAGGTAACAATATGTAATATTGTAACTACTGTCAAACTTCAACCACCTCAGAGTGTAAACCTACAGTGTAATTGTATCAGATCTGTCGTTGTTGTTGTTTGTCTTTCATGCTTTTTGTTTCTATCTCCTGTGTCTATTTTCTTTTAAATAAAATAAAAAAAAAGACTTATGGAAGAGCACTGGGTCAAAATATGGCATAAAAATTTATGCCCTTGTAGATGTGAAGACTTGTTATGCTTTCAATTTAGACATTTATCTTGGAACTCAGTCATCAGGTCTTTATTCATATAGTAATAAACCAAATGATGTCATAAACAAAAAAAATACTCATATGATTAGATCAGTTTTACATGTCTATATCTATTAATGTAAACAACCATTTTGAAGATAATGATATGCAGTATTGCAACCATTGTCAAGTTTCTCTCCTGTTTTGTGAACCTGTAATGTTACTGTTGTGCATTTACTCTAGTCGTTTGTTTGTCTCTTTTGCTTTTTGTCTTTGTTATGTGTCTTTTTTTCTCTTAAATAAATAAATAAATTTAAAAAATAAATAAATAAATAAGACACAGAAGGTTAACTATCACATATTTTCTCTTATATGAGAAACCAAAGTATTAAATAATTTAAAGAGCAAAAATGAAGACAGATAATCGAAAGAAGAAAGGTAGATCCTCTGCACGTGGGAGGGGTACCTAGTGACTAGGGGAGAGGGAATGTAGGAGAGGAGAATGCAGAGTAAAAAGAATTAAGATGTCTCTCTCACACACACACACACACACACACACACACACATTCTCCATAATAAGTGTACTCACTGTGTATCACAAAGAGGTGTCAATAAAAATAATTTTTTAAAATATGATATAACACTGATTTTAATTGCCTTTATTATTTCCCATTAGTAAAAATATTTCATATTATTCTCAAATATTTTAAATAAATGAACAAAGTAACACTCATAATCTTAAGCCGTTTAAGTCCTGAAATACATCAACTTTCCTTTAAATATACGAAAGCCTTGTTAATCAAATCCTTTTTCTACTTTTGCTTATTACATCCCTTACAGGTTTTAGATATTGTGTCAGTTTCTAGAAATTGACTGTTGCACAGTGGAGTTGGCCCTGAAGAATATGTAACATTTATTGGAGATAAAAATGCCTACATACAGAGTCACAATAATGATGCCAAGTGCTGTCTGAGAGGGCAGCAGGTCATGTAGGGGAAGGCTGGAGGCTTGCGAGGACCCCCCAAGAAAAGGGAAGATGGAGTGCTGTTAGGAATTAGGTGCAAAGTGAGGGAAGGGAAATGAGATGGATAAAGGCTTAGGACAAGATATTCCATACAGAAGATTTGCAGAATCTTAGAGGCTCAAGAGCATAGCAGATCTGATCAGATTTCAGCAGTCTATTTGGCAACAAGGCAAGGTATGAGACTTGTGCAATCTGGACTTGGACTATGAAGAGTTTATATATCTTATACGTAAATATTTTGGATGTTTGTTAAGATGAGTAACTATTAAAAGACTTTTAACAAATGGAGATGTCATCAGAATTGAGCTTTAGGAAGAAAACTCTAGGAAACATGTAGGAGGAAGATCAGAAAAGAGGCAGATACTCTATTTAGAGAATTATGACACAAAATAGTTAAAGATCATGCAGTACACAGAGATTTTAAGGAAACTTTGTTCACTCAAACATTCAGTGTTCATAGTGTGCTAGATGCAATCTAGGTAATTAGGATATTTTAGTAAACCAAAAATATTTTTTTAAATATCTGCCCTGGAGGAGCTTATATTTTGGAAATTATTATAAGCTTATATTTTGGAAATTATTATAATCTGTAATTATAAATAAAATTTGCATTACAGAGATAAATTTTGGGATTACACAGGGTAGTAAGGGATGATCTTCATGATTGGATGGACACTTGGTGAAGGACAATAATGTTTAAAAGAGACCTAGCAAACATTGCTTTGGAGAGTAGATGTGTTGACGAATCAAGCAAAGTTGGTAAAATACATTTGAAGAAAATATGATTTGAGACTCTATTTAATGTATTGCCAAGTACATCTCAGTTTTTCATGTTTTTTCTGAGATATGACTGGGAGGCATGAGTTTTGTTTTGTGAACTGAAAGATGCATAGTCTCCAGATATAAGTGTGGGGAGCTGACTTCAACATCAGAAGCACGAGGCACAGTGCCTAGGGCCCACAATATTATTAGAGACTCAAAAAAATTTTTATCTTTTATTGGAGGAAAAATGAGCTTTTAGGTCAACAAAATAATAAATATTATTAATATGCTTATCTTTATGACAATCTAGTCGTAAAGTATAATTTTTAAATTTTTTCTGGAATACAGTGACCTAGAAAAGTAAAAAAAAAAAAATAGCTGGGCTCTTCAAAGTCACAGCATGGCACTCTATACAAGGCAAATACAACATTCTGTTTCCCTTAAAATGTAAAATATCTCATTTTATATTGCTTTCATGGCACTTCTTACCTTTTAACCTTCTAAAAAAACTACCCCATCTCAATTTCAAATCACAGATACAGATTATGTTGTGTTTAAGATTGTTTGTACCTCCCAAGGTCAACTTCTTTGTTTTTGTTTTTGTTCTGGGGAGAATCAGACTCAGGGTCTTTGCCGTGCTCAGTATATCCTCCACCATGGTTTTGTATCCCCAACTGAACTACTTCTGCTATTATAAAATAACACAGTAGAAAGATTCCCCATGATCCATGATGAAACCAGAGAATTTAGCACCATGATAAAATTATTTATTGATCCTCAAATATCCCTTCATGAAGCTTGATCTTATAAAACACTAATTCCTAGGTTTTTTAATCAAAGAAAAGATATTCCCACTTCTGGGAAATGTAGAAGTGACATCATCATCCATCTCTGCTGAGTTGTTATCCACTTCTTTTCCTAAGCAGGATAGTTTCACTTTCTCCTCTGGGGCAGGTAAAAGGTTAGGTCAGCTTTGGACATCTCAGATTGTTATTTGACTTTTCCAAGTCTCCAGCAAAGTTCTCTGTATAGTTCACAAGGTTAGTTGCCCCTTCCAAATGGAAGAGATGTTTTTATCCATCCATGTCTTTGCATCATGTTTCTTCTACTGCTATTCTTACTTTTCTACAAAGCATGGATTTGCTCCTTAACTGATCAACAGTCTTTTGCAGAGTAGGGACCAAAAGCAAACTTCTTAACTGACCTACTTCTTCCTGAGTCCCATTTAAGAGAATCATGGAGAAATCATTATTAGTTCAATTGTTCTATCTTATTGACACAAGGAACTAAGGCACCAGTCTTTTCAGGTTGTAATGATTAGTATAAAATTGTAAATTTTGCTTTTATTTTTGCCATGGAATATTTTAATCATAAGAATTGTGAAATCTTTCTTTCTTAACTCTTTTGAAGAGCTGGGTTCTAAATACTTCTAAATTGAACTTTAGAAATTGTTTTCTGGATGCTAAGGAGCATCCTGTTTGTCCCTAGAAATTTTTGGTTTATAAAATTATATTGTGTGCCACTGTCTCAAAATGTTGGTGATTTAAATTCCAAAAACCTAAACTGATAATATGGTAATATAAATCTTTCACAAAAGCATTGTTTCCCAGCTATAAAAAAATGGCTAGAGTACAATGAAAAAAATAAAATTTGAGTAAAAATCGCAGACCTGGGTTACCACTTAGAAGCATGGTGATTTATGACACATTTATCTATACTTTTCCGGATGTGTTTCTTCCTAATGAGAAGCTGTGATAATCAGGGTCCCAAGTCTAGCAAAGGTTAGACTGTTTATCTTCATTATCATGAGTCCTAGGGAACTTAATTGTCCTCGAGGCACATGCTGAATGGTTCCTGTCATCAATAATTGAGTGTGCTTACTTCCCACCAAGATAAAATCCTCAAGATATTTTAAAAGATATTTCTATGAACTTACATTATATTTTCAGATGGATGATTAAGCATGGGACTGGTACTCATCTCTGAAAAAAAAGTATCATCATTTCTGAGAATTGTTTACTCTGTCCAATCCAAGACAGAAAAATTTATTCTATTTTAAATTGAGGAGTGAATTATGAAATGATGCTGTACAATCTGCGAGCAATTTCATTATTTCTATCTTCGTAATGAGCATGACCTCTCTCTCCTTTGAATGATGAAGATGATGCTAGTAAAATTTGATCAGTCCTGTATATAGTAAGAGGGTATTTTCTCTGTAGCAATAGTGAGTTCACAGATATCCACTTTTGCTTGCTGGCCTATTTCTTTTCTCTGCACGGATTTGCATGTGTTAGATTTCTGGCTCCAAGGTAGGTATGATTTGAGATGTGAACCACTGCTAAGATGAGATCTATCCTGGCAACAAGTGTTACAGACAGATGTCTGCCACTGTTAAAACTCAGTCAGGAGTCATGATATTCACAAGAACTCTTCTCAGCTGGGCCAAGGAGATGGGTTAACTGGCAGTGTCGGTGAGTTATACGTCTTGAGATGATTGCTATAGCTGGTGATTCCAAACTGAAGAAAAGTTGTTACTAATAAATGCTACACCAAAATCTTTAACAAGTAGTGATATCTTTTCATATCTTAATAACTCAAGGCACTTCTTGCTAAGTGTTATAGCCTCCCCACATATTTATCTGTAAGATTTACACTAATCTGTCAAATAGGAAATTTGGGTTTTGTGCAAAATACATTGTGTCTGTGCAGAAGGACCTGTACTGGGTTGGCCAGTCCTCCCAGGTGAATTTTACAGGCATATCATTCACATGTCCTGGATTCCTGTTAATGAAGTCTTGTTTAAGTAATGCTCCTTTGGTGACTTGAAAAAAAGGCAAAGTAAGTTATTCTGTTCATTTTCACCCTATAGTAAACAGGTATTTGTTTTCTCAATACAAGGTGATAGAGCAAGAATCCTGTTAAAATATTCCATAACTATGTACTCATGTGTTCAACAAAGCTGAAAATCAAACAAGTTTCTGTAATATGGGCCTATGAAATCCTCTAGTTAATGTACAAATATCTGCTATATGTGTGTACATGCATATGTACATAAACATCTATTTTCCAACAAAAAATACATTGTCCCAAAGTTTACAAAATTTTTAAGAAGGATCACTTTCTCAAGAGAACAACAGGACAGTTATCATCAACATATTGGGAAGGAATTCTTCTCAAGGATGTACATAAAAAAAAGACTTTACGTGATGTGATAAATGATAGGCAGACAAAATCTTCCCATATACACTAGCCAATAAATGAAATGGGTATGATTTAATGGAAGAGAATCAGGTAGTGAGTAGTAAAAATGTTTCACTATCTCACTAAGACTGATACAAAAGTTGATTAAATGGGTTAAACAATATGGGAGCTATATGAGTTAAAAAGTCAAGCTAATGACATGAAAGATCTCTTCCACCTCTATTACTTCAAATTCTGCTTTTCTGGTTTTTTTTTAATATTAAAAACTTCAAATACTTGCTAAACATTCACAAATCCAAATTCTTACGGGAATTTTATGAACTGAAATGTGCTCTATCAAAATTCTTATGTTGAATACTTAAATGTGTATGGGGCTAATTAGAGATAGGGCCTTTATGAAAGGATTTAAGGTGAAAAGAAGTCATAAATGTGGGACCCTAACTTTGTATGACCAGCGTTCTTACAAGAGGAAACTGAGCACAGACTTGTAAACACAGAAAAAACCACGTGACAGACAGCAAAAGCCTATGTATCTGCAAACTAAAGAGGGAGGGCAGGGGGAAATTGGCCTCATAACAGCTGGATTTTAATCTCCCAGTCCACAGGGCTGTGAGAAAATAAAGATCTAATGCTTAAATTCCCAGCTTGTGGTATTTTTGTTATAGCATTCTAAGTTGACTAATACCAGGACCTAGGTAGTTGATGAAAACCAAGGAGGCCACAGGGATTACACACAAACACGGAGACTGCAGTGGACATGATATTGATGCACAGAATCCTAGGGCCAGCATTACCAAGCTCTCTGACCTTTAAAGGAGAAAAGTAGACTCTCACCTCAAACATTTCTTTTTCAAAAGAATTTTATTCAAAGTGTTATAAAACATTGTATGGACTATGAAAACATATGGAATCTTCTCCATGTAAGTCTTAGAATGTGACCTCTTTTCTAGGGTTGTTAACAATTTCTTATTATAGTATTACAGTAATATTTTAAAATATAATAATATTTTCCACTATTATTTTATTAGAAAAAGTAAAAGATCATTTGTCCATATTATCATCTAGTCTTTAGTGCAAGTTGTCCCTTGATGTCTCATAGGACTGGTTTTAGGATGCCCAGCAGATACCAACATACATAAATACCCAAATCACTTAGAAAAAATGGTGCAAGATTTGTATATACTTATACAAATCTAGATTACTTATAATACCTAATAGAAAGCAACCATTATGTAAAATATTTGCTTTCTGTATTTTTAGGGAATAATGACAGGAAAAAAGTCTGTATATGTTCAGTACAGACTAATTATTTTCTCAAATATTTTTTATTTGTGGTTGATCAAATTAGTGGCTGTGGAAGCCACAGATATGAAGTCCAGTATGTAGGCATATTTGCTTGAATATATTCTGTTGATACTGTACTCAAGAAGAATTGTGCCTTAAAAAATACACAAGATATAACTACCAGGACTTGACGTTACATGTATATTTGAAGGAAACCAGAATAGTTATTGCTAAAAATGAATTTCATGACTATTCCTTTGACAAATGTGGTGCCATGATGACAGCAGTCAGGATAAACCACACAGCTAGTCAACTAATCCATTCAGAAAGGAAACTGGTAGTTAGAGAGTTGAAGTCAGCTAGGCTAAAATCAGATGCTTGTAGCATCTGCATTGGTAGGATATGAGCTTTAGTTGCGGTCCATAAGAAATTCTGTAGACAACCAATTCGGTATTATCCCATACTATATATGTGGATTGAATTTGCCATGACTTTCAAGGTCATATTACTAGTTAAAAATTCATTTCCATATACCTTTAAAAATTGTAAGGACTTTCTGGAGCTAGTTTTAAATAACATCTTTTTGCTGAGCAGAATTCTGAAAACTTTAAAATTGAAATGCCAACTCCTTTGTTAGAGAATATTTGCATATTGACAATGATCAGTATGCCTCTATTAGTTGATTTTTTAAAAAAATTAATACCTTATTTTTGCCACTTTTATTACTTGTTAGAGGATTCACTACATGTTCTAATTCTGCAAAAAGTCTACATGTTTACCTCAGGCACTGTTCTCATTTCCTCTTCCCTAGACTTTTATAGTAACTACTAATGGATTTAAGGTTTTCCAGTCTTGCCTTATTCTGAAGTCACAATTACTATTTCATTTTGAGGCAAACACTTGTTACAGATTTTGAATTTCAATTGGAATTACATAGCCCAGGGGCTGGGGATGTAGCTCAGTGGAGGGGCACAGAGCCTGCCTGGCAAGTACGAGGTACTGAGTTTGACTCCCTGTATCAGAAAAAAAAAAAAGAATAAATAAAGAAAGAAAAAGAAGCAGGTTATATAGCTGAGTGTACATGATTCTTGCCATTCTAACATTAGTTACTATAGTCATTTTTTTAATCATCTTCTATAGGTAAAATGCACTTATCACTTATGGAAATAAAGGTTTTTCTACATTAATGCAGGTGCCTATGCTGTCATCATTAATTTTTTAAACACTATTTTAATAGAAACTTTATTTTGTAATATCTATAGTTGTATATTTTGCGTACTTTTTAAAAATATGCCTACTGCTCTGATCTCTCTTGGTATTTCAGTAACATGTACATTACACCTTTTGAAATGGTTCTACTAATCTTAAATATTCTGGATTTTGCTTTGTTCTTTGGTTGTTTGTTTTTGAGTTTGGAAACTTTCTAGTGACATATCTTCAGAATCATTGAGTCCAGTTTACTGGTAGGCCAATCAAACTCATTATTCATGTCCTTGTGGTGTCTTTCTTTTATAGAACTTCCCTTGGTTTCTTTCCAGTTTCATCTCTCTGCTTATATTACCCATCTCACTTTATATGTTGCCTACTGTTTTTATTAAAATTTTGATCATAGATATTTTAAGTTCCTTGTCTCATATTTCTAATGTGTGAGTCACATCCAAGTCTTTATAAATGATTACATTATTTGTTCAGATTGTGTTTCATTTTCTTGTCTTTTATCGTGTGTGGCAGTGCTTGCAGAAGTCAGACATGTATCCACCAAGTAATAGGAACTGAGGCAAATGAGTCTTTAGTGTAAACATTTATGTGATCTTTTCAGAGTAGGTTGAATTTAATATTTCCTCTAAATGTAGGTTCCAGGGGCTTCTGGTTCAGCTAATGAATTAGCTTTGTTTTATCTGTCCTTTTGACTGAGCTTCCTAAACACTTCTTTGCAAACAGAAGCCATGTCTTACTTCTTGTTCAGCTCTAATCTGCTGTCATTATACTGGAGACTGCTGGTGTAGTATTAAACTGGGAGGAGTGGTATATGATAACCCATTTAATGAGCCTGCATCCTGAGTTTTGATCTTCAAAGTTGAGCTCTTTTTCACCTACTACTCACTATTCTTCTCTGGGCTGGCATTCACAAAATATTTCTTTGAAACATCTATTTGCTTTTGATTATGATTTCTTTTCTTAGATGAGATCAGGAGTCTAAAGGGAGCCTCAGTGTACAGAATGCCTGAGATAAATCTTCAAGGAAGATAAATAAATAAATCTTCAGGGGACTCTTTCCTCTTCAGAATCAGCCTTTGTCAGGGAGAATGCACTGGGTGATTCCACAGATTACCATGTCCTTTCCCTTGTCAGAACCATGAGGGAATCCTTCTAGACCTTCACTGTGAGAAATTCTTGGGGCTTCTAAACAGAAAGTATACCAAAGGATCCTAGGAAAGGGGGCTGGTCATATTTTACTTCACAAGTTTCTCACTCTCCTACTGGTTTATACTCAACCTCCGGCAATTTATCTACATTGTGTAAGTTTTTCCATCATTTTGTAACTCCAGCATCTTCAACTTCAGGTAAGCAGATCTTTGTTGTACAACTGTGGATGCAAAGTCCAAAAAAGTCAATTTTTAGTTTGTTTAAATTTTCTTTTTTTAGATTGGGTGTAATATCCAAGATCTTTATATGTTAAAGCTAAAATAAGAAATCTATTTTTTTCTATTAGAAAATAAAGAAGTATAAAATTCAGTCTAGAGTGTCCTGGGAGAGTGGCAAACACTAAAGCTGGTCTCTGGTCTTCACATTTCTTCTGAGGTCCCTGACAAAAATGTTTTTCCAAGCAACTGCAGGCTCATTTTCTAACAGAATCTTTATCTTGTTAAGTGCTCCATCTCATACACTCACATTTACTATCTTACAGTTCACAGCCATTGCAAAGACCTTTTCCTTTGTCTTATTGCTTCTCTACAAATTTATTATTGTTTGCTAAGTTTCTATATAGGAAGTATGCGTGAGACGTATGGTGAAGATTTAATTTTTTAAAAATTATTACAGTAAAAAAGCACATTGCCTTTGAGCTTCCTCAAAATACTGCTCTGCATTTCAAACACACTCATCTCATCATTCCTGCTACTTTTTCTAAGTCCTCTTTTTCTAATGTTTCTGAGTTATGAACAAACATAGTGAATGCTACTGCTGAGAGCCAACTAATGGAAAGGTAGGCTCATAAAAATGTTATGGTGTGTCCTCATCCACTTTATTCACTGGATCTGCCACCATATGATTTCTGGTCCATTCCCCAAATCAAAATGACCATGAAAGTTAATGTTTTGAGTTAATTCAGGACATCCTGGAAACTACAGAGCACAGAAAAATACATGTGTGAAAGAGACCTCCAGCTGGTGGTGCCACACTCTGGGGTGCACTCCACATAGCCACCTGGGCCCCAGAGATTCCAACCTCCACCCAGTAAGGCAAAAGGTCCTGCACCACACTCTGGGAATGAGCCCTCACTAACTGCACAGAGGATCAAGCTCTGCCCAGCCCGTGTTCCAGCACAATCCATCAGGGGAATGCCCAGCCAGCCTCACAGGACAAAGAGGTACTGAGCCCAGCCCAGTCCAGAGCCCCAGAACTGCTCACCAGGAAGCAACAAGCATAACTGCAGGGCCTTGGAGAACTTGAGCTCTGCCCATTAAAACAAAAGTCATGACCTCCATTGTTCAGGGATGCAGCCATGTAGCAGGTCCTGGAGGCTGTGAACTCCACCCAGCCAGGAGCAAGGCCCTGGAACCATACTGTGGGGGCACACTTGGGCTTGCCCCACACTCCAGAGGCTCTGAACTCCTTGCAGCCAAACGCAAGGTCCTGGTGGTGCCACACTCTGAGGTGTGCTCCTTGTAGCTGCCTGTGTCCTGGAGATTCCAAACACCACCCAGTCAGGCATGAAGCCCCAGCACCACACCACAGGGGTGCATCTCTGCTAGCCACCTGTGTTACCAAGGTTCTGAACACTACACAGCCAGGTTCTAGGCCCCAACAACAAGCTGCAGGGAGGATACAAACTTTGTCCAGCCCAGCATACCAGAGCAACCCAACAAAGTACATTAGGGGGACACACGGCCACCCTCACAGGCCACAGAGCACAAGGATCCGGGCCCATAGTCTGGGGGTGTGCCCCAGGTAGCCACGGGGATATTGGATGATTGAAGCACTACCCAGCACAGTGTTCTGGTGCAATCCATCAGGAGGCTGCCTGGCCAGCCACACAGGTCCCAGAAGAAAATGACAAAATGAAAGAGCAAGAGGCAGTCTCTGTCCCCCAGCCCACTGAGAACAAACCCAAGACACACTGAAATAGAAGACACTGGGAATGACACAACTGAACATTCTAAAATGACAGCAAATGTAGTAAAGAAACAATTCCATGAAGCTATAGAGGAAATCAAATCAGAAATAATCTCTCAGCTAAAAAGTGAAATGTCAAACATTATGAAAGAAATGCTGTGTGTCTCTAAGGAAGAAGAAAAAATAGAAAAACATAAGAAAATGATAGAAACTTTGAATGAACAAAATAAGACACAAATGGAATGCATGAAACAGATTCAAAGGGAAATTCAGGAAATTAAAAATTCCACTGAAAGTTGGCAAAACTGCCCAAATGAAGCTGAAGATAGAATCTCATACCTTGAAGACAGCATGGAAGCTTACGATCATGAAAGAAAAGATATCTTAAAAATAACAAGAACGCAGGAAACACCAATTCAAGCTGCAAGATGATGCCAAGAGAAACAACATAAGATTAATAGGCATCAATGAAAAAGCAGGAGTCAATATGAATGACCTATGGAGACTATTTGTAGAAATAATAGAGAAAAATTTCTACACATGGGAAGAAAATCTGGTATGCAGGTAAGTGAGGCATACAGAACCCCAATTAACCATAACCAAAATAAATCACCCAGACATATAATAATTAAGGTATCAGAAATACAACATAAGAACAGAATGCTAAAAGCAGAGAAAAGAAATGGATCACCTATGAAGGAAAGCCTATCAGAATCATGGCAGACTTCTCAACACAAACCTTCAAGTCAAGAAGAACTTGGAGTGAAGTATTTCAAAGCCTGAAAGAAAACAATTTTCAACCCAGATTGATGTATCCTGCAAAACTATCTCTAAAAATCAGTGGAGAAATAAGATACTTCCATGACAAAGAACAACTGAAGAAATTTATGGCCACCAAACCAGCAATACAAAGAGTACTGAAAATAACACTCTAGAAAGAGACAAAGATAGCTACAATCTTAAGAACAATAGCAAAAGGAAACCACTAAGCAGGGAAAATAATTAAACAGAAAACATAGAAAACCAACAACAGAAAGATAACATGACAGGGATGAGTCAGTCCTTATCAGTTATATCAATCAATGTAAATGGTCTCAACTCACCAATAAAAAGAAACAGACTGGCAGAGTGGGTTAAGAAACAAAATCCAACAGTACGCTCTGTACAAGAAACACACTTAACTCAAAAGGAAACTCACATACTAAAACTTAAAGGATGGAAAAGAATACTCCATACAACAGGAACCCAGAAAAAAGCAGGGGTAGCTATTATGTTTGCAGACAATGTGAACTTCAAACCAAGAATAATCAAAAGTGATAAAGAAGGTCACTACATACTTATTAGGGGAAAAGTTCAAGAAGACATTACAATCATAAATATATATGCACCAAATATGGGAACACCCAACTATGTAAGACAAATCCTAACGGATATGAAAGACCAAATAAACAATAATACAGTTATAACAGGGGACCTTAACACCACCTCATTGTCACAAAGGGACAGATCAACCAAGCAAAAAATCAGCAAAGAAATAACAGAACTGGGTCAAACTTGTGAACAAATTGACCTAGTAGATGTGTACTAAGTGCTCTACCCATTAGCATCAGAATAAACATTCTTCTCAGCTGCACATGGGTCATTCTCTAAAATAGATCATATACTAGTCCACAGAACATGCTTAAGTAAATGCAAAGGAACTGAAATAATTCCATGCATATTATCTGACCAGAGCACAATAAAATTGGAAATTAATGACAAAAAACCCCACAAGAAACCTATAAACTCATGGAAATTAAATAAAACTCTCCTAAACAATCAATGGGTCACAGAAGAAATTAAACTATATCTACAATTGAACAAAAGTGAAAATACAAATTGCAGGAACCTGTGGGACACATGAAAGCAGACCTCAGAGGGAAATTTATAGCACTAAACTCCCACATCAGGAAAATGGAAGGAATACACATAAACAACCTAATGATGTACCTCAAACTTCTAGAAAAAGAAAAGCAAGTCAAGTCCAAAGCCCAAAGAAGGCAGGAAATTATAAAGATCAGAGCAGAAAATAATGCAGTTGAAACTAAGAAAACAAGCCAGGCGTGGTAGCGCACGCCTTTAATCCCAGCACTCGGAAGGCTGAGGTAGTAGGAGCATTGTGAGTATGAGGCCAGCTTGGGCTACAACGTGAGCACAAGGCCAGCCTGAGCTACATAGTATGACCCTGCCTCAAAAAACCAGGGCTGGGAGTTTGACTCAGTGGCTTAACACACAAGGTTGTGAGCTCAATACCTGGTACCGCAAAAAAAAAAAAAAAAAAAAAAAAAAAAAAAAAAAAAAAAAAAAAAAAAAAAAAAAAAAAAAAAAAAAAAAAAAAAAAAAAAAAAAAAAAAAAAAAAAAAAAAAAAAAAAAGAAAGAAACTAAGAAAACAATACAAAGAATTAATGAATAGAAGAGTTGGTTCTTTGAAACAATAAAATTGATAAACTCCTAGCCAACCTTAACAAAAAGAGGAAAGAAAAAACTCAAAGCCATGCAATGAGAAATGAAAAGGGTGAAATCATTACAGATCCTGTGGAAATACAGAAGATCATCAATACCTCTTTGAAAATCTTTACTCCCATAGGTTCAATAACACAGAAGAAATGGATGGATTCCTAGAAACTTATGAATTAACCAAAGCTGAATCAAGATGTAAAACTGCTGAAAACCCAATTTCAGCTAATGAAATTGAAAATGTATTTAGAACTTTACCAACAAAGAAAAGCCCAGGTCGTGATGGATTCACCACTGAATTCTACAAGAAACTTAGGGAAGACTTAATGCCAACACTCCTCAAACTCTTCAATGAATTTGAAAGGTAAGGAAATCTCCCTAACTCATTCCTGGAAGCAAGTATTACCCTAATACCAAAACCAGAGAAAGACCTAAACAAAAAAGAAAATCACAGGCCAATCTCCCTAAGGAACATAGATGCAAAAATCCTCAATAAAATACTCACAAATAGAATGCAGCAAGTTATCAGGAAGATTATACACCACGATCAAGTGGGATTCATCCCAGGAATGCAAGGATGGTTCAACTTATGCAAATCAATAAATGTGACACACCATATCAACAGGGCCAAGGATAAGAATCACATGATGATCTCAATAGATGCAGAAAAAGCTTTTGACAAAATCCACACTCAGTCATGATAAAAACCCTACAGAAAATTGGAATAGATGGTCTCTACCTCAACCTGATAAAAGTCATATATCATAAACCAACAGCCAACATCTTACTAAGTGAAGAAAAACTGAAAACTTTCAACTTAAAATCAGGAGCAAGACAAGGATGCCCATTATCACCACTCCTATTCAATATAGTTCTGGAAATATTAGCCAGAGCAATTAGACAACAGAAAGAAACAAAAAGAATAAAGATAGGGAAGGAAGAAGTAAAATTATGATTATTTGCAGATGATATGATACTCTACATAGAAGACCCCCAAAAATCCATTGAAAGACTTCTAGATTTAATAACCAAATTCAGTAATGTTGCTAGATACAAAGTCAACACTCAAAAATCAATAGCAATCTTATACACAAACAATAAACACACTCAGAGAGAAATAAGGGAAACCACACCCTTCACTATAGCATCCAAAAAATGGAAACACTTAAGAATCAATCTAACAAAGGAAGTAAAAGATCTATACAGTGGAAATTACCTTACTCTGAAAAAGGAAATTGAAGAGGATTTCAGAAAATGTAAAGATATTCCCTGTTCATGGATAGGAAGAAAAAACATCATGAAAGTGGCCATTCTCCCAAAATTATTACACAGATTTAATGCAATCCCAATCAAAATACCACTTGCCTACCTCACAGAGCTAGAGAAAGCATTCCTGAAATTCATCTGGAACCAGAAGAAATCTAGAATAGCAAAAGCAATTCTGGACAACAAAAGTAAGTCAGGAGGCATCACAATCCCTGACTTGATAAAATCAGTGTGGTACTGGAGTAAAAACAGACCTGAAGATCAATGGCATAGATTAGAAGATACAGCCACAACTACAAACACACTCAGCCACCTCATCTTTGACAAAGGGGCCAAACATGCACATTGGAAGAAAGCCTCATAATAAATGGTGCTGGAATAACTGGCTTTCTATATGCTGTGAACTTAAACTAGATCCATGTCTATCACCATGCACTAAAGTCAAAGTGCATCAAAGATCTGAATATTAAAACAGAGACACTAAATTTGCTGGAAGACAAAGTAGGTAAAAATCTTGATGACATAGGAATAGGCAGAGAGTTCATGAACAAAAATCAAACGGCACAGGAAATACTTCCCAGAATCAACAACTGGGATCCTGTATTATTAAAAAGTTTTTGCAAGTCAAAACAAATCTCCAACAGAGTGAAAAGAAAACCCAAGAATTGGGAAAATATCTTAGCCAAATTTCCCTCAGACAAAGGACTTCTATCTAAAAGCATACAAAGAATTTTAAAAAATCAGGCCCCTAAAATTCAAGGGCCCAATGCAAAAAGGCATCTGAGATGAATACACACTTCGCAGAAGAAGAAATATAAATGGCAAATAAATATATGAAAAAATGTTCAACATCAATGATCATTCGGGAAATGCAAATTAAAACAACACTGAGATTCCATCTCACTCCAGAAAGAATGGCCAAGATAAAAAAAAAAAAATCAGGCAATAACAAATGCTGGAGGGCTTGTGGGGAAAACAGAACTCTTCTCCCCTGTTGGTGGGAGTGTAGACTGGTGTAACCACTGTGGAAATCAGTGTGGAGATTCCTCAAGAAGCTAGGTTTGGAGACCCCATTTGACCCAGCTATCCTGCTTCTGGACATTTTCACAGAAGAAATGAAAATATCATACCACAGTGATATTTGTGCACCCGTGTTTATAGCAACCCAATTTGTAATAGCCAAACCTTGGAAATAACCTAAGTGCCCATCACTCAAAGCATGGATTAAAAAAATGTGGTATTTTCTTACAATGGAGTACTACTCAGCTATCAAGAAAGATTGCATTGAGACTTTTATAAGTAAATGGACACGACTTGAGACCATACTCATAAGTAAGATAAATCAAACCCACATGTGTAAGTACCATATTGTCTCCCCAGTGTAAGATACTGAAAAAGTATATATGATCCAAAATCTACAATAAATACTATTTAAGGGTAAGAAACTGCTCAAAGAACAAAAGTAATTGGGAAAGGGGAAAGGAAGAAAGAAAGAAGGGAAAAGGAAAAAGACATAAATCTGTATATATGTGTATGTAAGATAACTAAAATCACTGTACTGCTGAATGTATTAGTCATTCAGAAAGAATGGTTAATACTAATATGATTAGATCAATTTTACATGTCTGCAGTTGTTCATCTAAACAACCGTGTTTAAGGTAACAGTGTGCAATATTGCAATCATTTTCAAATTCCTATCATCTGGTTTTGTAAACCTATAACGTTACTGTTTTGGATTTGCTTTTTTAGTTTGTTTATCTCTTTTGCTTTTTGTCTTTCTTTTCTGTGTCTTTTTTCTCTTAAATATAAAAAGAGAGAGAGAGAGCGAGCTTCAGAAGTATTTCCCTAAGTGGCAGGGATGATAGGGTGTGTTTGAAATAAGGAAGTGTATTTTAAGGTGGGTTAATGACAATGTGCCTTTTAATGTAATAATTTCTTTTAGAAAAAATCTAAATACTCACTGTATTTTTCAGTCACACCTGTCATTTGAAGTATTGGCCCCTCCTTTAAGTTACTCATCATTAAGCTTACTCCCATGTAATATATACAGCCTGTGGTAATAAATTATTTGTTTTTCTTTTATAAATCTTTCTTTTCTGATCCTAATTTGGAGAGCCTCATCCAATGAGCCTACTATCGCGTTTTGAATTCTCCGGGCTTTCCTTACAAATTACCATTATCTCATTGGCTTAAACAACACACATTTCTCACTGTCCTGTAAGTCCAAGATCAGAATGCTAGTGTAATCACATTCTGGTGAGAATCCTCTTCCAGTTGCAGACAGTTAACTTCTTGTTGTATCTTCACATAGCAGGAAAAGAGCTACCTGTCTTTGTGAACACCTTTTATAAAGGCATTTTTTTCCCAGTTTTGAAGGCCTGGTCCTCATGATCTTATCACCATCCAAAGGCTAAACCTCAAATATCATCACACTTGAATAAGAGTTTCAATGTACCAATTTTCGAGGGACACAAACATTCATTTTTTTGCTGATGGACATGGGAAAATGTTTTCTTCTATTCCATTTGCTATCTATTCTGAGTCACAGATATGAGACAGATAATCAGTTTCCTATTTCTTCTACAACACATTACCACAAATCCAGTGGCTTAAACAGTGCATGTTTTTGAGGTTTCATTCTGGAGAACATACTATGAAACTGCTCTCACTGGACTAAAACTCAAGGTCAGGGCCTGACAAGTGTGAGGCCCTGAGTTTGATTCCTGGTACCTAAAATAAAATTAAATTAAATAGAAGTCATTGTAGAACTCAATTTTTTCTCAAGGCAACAAGGTAGACTACACTGTATTTCTTTTTCACCCCCAATTGTAAGCTCATGGCCCCCATCTTCAAAAGCAACATTGTTAGGCTGCATACTGGTCAAGGCACGGTCTTGAGTTTTCTTTCTTTTGTCCTTCTAACCATTTTAAGGAGAATAAATGTGATTGTATTGGTCTACCTTGATAATCCATGACAAATTTCCTATTTTAAATCAACTGATTAGCATAGGTAGATAGTCTTTGCCATCTATTCTATGTATTTACAGTTTTAGTGGGTTAGTGTATCACTATCTTTGGAGGGGTCCTTATTCTGCTTATGATAGAGAGATAGATGATAGATAGACAGATAGATAGATAGATAGATAGATAGGTAGATAGATAAACAAACAGATATAGATAGACAGATAATCTGTCCCAGAGTGCACGATTGTGGGGTTATATATACAATGTATAAATTAGGAAAAAGAAAGACTCCCATTAGGGGCTAAGATAGTACACACTGATGAATTTCAGGTTCAGAGAGTTGATGTTATAATACAAAGAAAACACAGACTCAAAGGAATTACATCTCCCCCAAGCAAGTTACATTTATCTGGCAATAAAAGCAGTATAGATTTTGGATGTGTTCCCATGAGGTGAGGAAAAGGGAATCATGTGTAACTACAGGAATAGAACTAACTCTAAGGGACTCAGAAGATCATGTTAAAAAGAATAAAGAAGGCCATGTAGATAAAGAGAAATCTAAATATGGAGAGTATCTTGGAATGGTGAAGTATGCCTGGAGCCCCAGAACTCTGAGAAGTTGAGACAAGGAGAACACACATTCAAGTCAGCCTGGGAAATTTAGTGACTTGATGAGACTTGGTCTCATGGTAAAAGATCTAAGGATGTTACTCAGTGGTAAAGTGTTTAGTTCAATCCATAAGATGGCAAAATTGTGTATAGAAAGAGTGAGATAAAATTCTAGTCATTTTGAAACAAAAAATTAATTTTGGAATAATAAACCCAAGTATATATTATAGGAATTATCTATGGATTTAGAAAATGTGGCCAATAAGGAGACTACCTATATCCATATCATATGACAACAATGTTTTTGTAGGTCGAAAACTGTCAAATATGAAAAATTTCTTATGCTTACCCTAAAACATTTTATACAAGTTCATAATTTCTTAAAAATAGTAAAACTATTCCCTGATCAGAATGTGTTGTTCTTCAAAATTATCACAAGAGGGCAGTAAGAAATTATGCTTTGCACCTGCATACTTACAGAATGGCGATCTTTTTCTTCACAGACAAAAAAACCATTAACGTATCACGAGGAGCTTTGAGGATTTTTTTTTTTCCGTCCTGATTTACTGTTGTTAATATTACGACCAGCAATTTTGGCGTCTGCAGACCATCTTGGTGCTATCTTTTATACAGAGAATACAAGTACGTGTCTCAATCTTTCACACGTATGAACAAGTTTAAAATGCTAGCGACTCTTACATAAATGACCAGTACCTTGTCACTGCCAAGGTTCTAATCTATGATGATGCATGAAATAGAATTTTAAGTAGAGGCATCTCTGTTTCAAATCCATATCCCCTTCTTGTTGATGAATTGAAATACTGAAATGAATTTAAGGGAGTGGTCCTGTGTTTCAGTTTAAACGTTCGTCAGCAGCCTACTGTTTAGAGTTTGCAGCAACCTTGATCAAACTGCTCAGCTCAGCTGGGAGCTGACTTGTGTGTTTAAAGGACGAGGCAGTGCAGCTGAATGCTTTGGAGTCAGACACACCTACCACAACTTGGTATGGCATTAATACAGGGTGCTTTTTCAATAAAAATGGCAATCTCCATTCTGCAAAGGAAAGGTCTCACGAGCTTAAAAACATGCTTGTGCCATTTTTCTTGTATTGATTTCCTTTTTCTTTCTTCACTCCCCTTCTTTATAACTTAAAATTCCCAAAGGCCTTAATAGAGATATCTTTAATTTCTCAGGAGTCTTCTGATTATTGCGTCTGCACCTGTGTCTTTGTATTTCTGTGCACACTTGCACGTGAGTATACATTAGGATGTGCACTTAGCCACTATGTGTATCTTATTTTGGAATTGTTATCTTGTTTCTTTATGTACACTCACGTGTGCGTTATGTGCATGAGGTCTACATTTTTGAGTGTGCCTGTGTGCCTGTGTGAAGTATACATGCATGCACATGCACGTGCATAGGGATGGACTGTGTAGTATGCACTGGTGGACATGCTTGTGTGTGTGAGATGTGGACTGTGATGTATTCATGTGTGTGGTGTGTGCATAGACAAGTGCAAGTGTGTGTATGTATATGTGTGTGTCTGCATGTATATTTGTGGGGTTTTGATGGGTAAATAGGGAGACTTCAAATTGTGTTGGTATATGTGTGTGTGAATGCATAAAGATAATGCATTAGCTAGTTTTCCCATCATTGGGACACAATGCTTAACGCCCATAAATTAAAGAAGGAGAGGTGTAATACGGCTTGTGATGGCTTCAGAGATTTACTCCTCAGTTGCCTGGCTCCAAGGCAGAAACATCATGGTAAAAGGGTGTGGAACAAAAGAAGATTCTTAGGTCATGGCTCCTGGGAAGCAGAGTAGGGGAACAGTGCCAGAGCAGAAGGGGTGACGGACCAGTCAGAGACCCCAGGGCCACACCTCTATGACCCACCCAGTTGCTGCCAGAATTGAGTTCACCAGACCCTCAGGCAAATCCCAAAATCAATCAATTAACATTGCACTTTAACCACCATAAGCAAGAACCTGGAAAAATTCTACCTCGCCAACCAGATAACCAAGGTTTATCTCCTGATCGTCACAACAATTTACTTATTACATTTTATGAATAACTATAAAATTTTGGTCTATGTTACACAGGTAGAGCCAAATTACATGCTTGGTTCCCCTTTCTCTCTCTCTCTCTCTCTCTCTCTCTCTCTGTCTCTCTCTCTTTCTCTCTCTGTTGGTCTGGCTTCTTTTTTTCTATATTCCACATATCAGTAAGTTATATAGTAGATTTGTCATAAATGCCTACTAATTATCTCAAAACTTCAAGATGGAAATTTACAAAATGATAGTTTCTTCAATAATTTGTGATTACAAGAATGTTAATATATTTGATTTCCTGCATAAGAAATAGAATACCTCAATTCCAGGTTACCAGAATAATAAACCTTATGCCGCAAAAGAAGAGCACTAGAACTACTGACCTTAGAAGTATGTAGACTACATAAAAATTTCTAGTAGCATTTATTTTGTTAAGTAATGTTCCACACTATAGAAATCCTGAAAGACAAGATGTTTCTGGAGATCACAAAGTTTGAAATTATGACAATTCCAAAGAAATATGCTCATTCAGGCCCTCTTTGAACTCATATTCAATAGGAATATGAACTATTCCTTTGACAAACACACTGGCAAACTGTGTTTATCCACTGACAATGTTAAAACCAAGAGAAATCGGGATTCTTCAACAAGATGCCTCAGGTAGCAACTTGACTTCTTCTTGATACATGGCTGTTTTCCAGGATCTTTCAATCATGATTCAGGAGATATCAGTAAACGTTTTTATCACATTGTGATTAATCCATTCTTTTCTTTTTCCTTTGTGGTCTTGAGAATTGAAACCAAGGCCACTGGACTGAACTAGATCCTTAGCACTACCACCCACATTTTTTAATTTTGAGAAAGGATCTATCTAAATTGCTAAATTGTCCAGGTGGGCTCAAATTTGTAATCCTCCTGCTTCAAACTCCCAGATTACTGAGATTACAGAAATGAGCCACTGCACCTTACTTAATCTAGCCTGCATTTCATTTGCTCCCTCGTCCCTCTTTTTGCCCTAAACCCAATCTGACAGTATCATCTTTGCTCCAGTAGAAGTTTCAGGGACACCGCCCAGATCTACATATGTTTTCCAAATTCTGTTCAAGTCAACTGATACTTGACTAAATTACTATATGCAAAGCAGGCTTTGACTCTGAAGATATGCAGTGATTCCTTTTCCTATGCTTGTTATGGCTATAAAGCCTTTGGTGCAACCAGAAAAACTGGAATGTCCACAGGCTTCTCACCACTTTTCTCACCCTGAGTCTTAGCAGCTTGGTGTAGTACTCACATGTAAAAATAAAAGCAAAATATTTTTATTAAAATAAAATTATTCATTTATTTCACCGCTCTTGCTATTTTACCTCTGTTGAAACAGATCTTCTGATCAGAATAAAAATAACAATACATTAGTAGTGTGAATTCTTGTGTTCATCTGGTCATAGCCAATTCTATTGTAGTCATGGCTGTGATTCTGGCCTTATATCCCATTGAGCCCAGTTCTCTAAGAGCCATGAAACCTTAAACTCAAATTCATTCTTCAACTTTAGGCCTGGAAATTTCAATGGACAATTATATTAGAAGATCCAGTGTTAAAATTGGATAGTATGCTTGACTATGGCAATTTTCTGTGTGAAATGAGACACAATTAGTATTTACTGATAAGGCAGAGAGAAAGATGGACTGACTGTTTTTTACAAGCATGGGTACTTTACCTGGGCTTTTCTTTTCTTTTTTCCAGACCTACTTTAGCTTTACTCACTTTACCATTTTTTTCTCAACTAATCTCATTTAATAAGCATCCATGTAATTCCAGGCCCTGTAATACTCTCTATGCAGCAGCTAATGAATGCATTGTCAAATAGTAATGCTCTCAGACTGTTGAGATTAACAACTGATTAAAAAGTTGAATGAATGAATGAATGGGTGGATAGTTTCTCACATGTGGAGAGAGTCCCCTACATTAGATGTCAGAGTGGTGCTGTCTCTGAGCCCAGAGTTAGGTATTCACTGTTGTGCCATTCTTTTTGGCTCCTTGCACCCTCTCTGCCTATATAGCACTCCCATTGTTGCTCAATGTCCTCATGCAATGTTCCACATCTCTGCCTGAGTCAACCCTTGCTACTTGCTGCCTCCCTTCTACATAGGTAGAATTACATGCCAGGAACTTCTTGGCCAAATGATTCTGTAATCTCAAAATTTATTGATGTTAAATTTAAGGTACAATGTATAAAAATCTAAATCATTCATTTAACCATCCATTTATTTATTTTTCAAGAAAAATAATGTGTACTTACTAAATTCTTGATGTGCTACCCAAAGAGGATGCTATCTATGTCCCACAAAAGGTACTTCCTACCATGAAAATAGACAGAGGAAAAGGAAAATGAGTAAGTTCTAAAACACAATTTAACTTGAACACTAAGAATGCAAATAGTAGAAAAAGTAATTCTTAAGGTCCACAGGATGGTCACATATTAGAAAAATTTTAATGCATTATTTCTGATGATGTTGGCTATTTGCAAAAGAACATTTTAAATTTTAGATGAAGAAAATACCTGGAGTCAAAATAAAGAAAGCATTGAGTTTATGACTTAAAATGTCACTTTTGTTTAATTCTTATTCTTACAATCACTACCCTCACCCCTTTTGATGCTAGTAACACTAAAAAGAAATTTCCAGAAACCTGTTTAAGAGGGAGGCTAATTATTATTTTAATTCTTTTATCGGCATTCAAGATGGTACCTGTGAAGTGATAACAGGAGTTTTAAAAGAGTTTACTTTACTCAGTTGATTCATCCAGACCCACTGAGTAGGTAGTGTCCTGCTAAGGGTTGCTCTAGTGATGGCCACATGGCAATAAACTCGAAATGAGCGCCTCCTAAATGAATGAAGTTTTACAGCAAAATAGTTCTGCTCATTTCTGCCAGGCACCTTGAATGCTTTCAAATATGTCAGAAGAGCAATCCTTAAACTACTATGAACTCCACTTCATCATGCAGTTATGGTCACCAATTTTTTTCTAGAAATGACATATAAAACCTCTCATCTGAGCAAAACGAGGCAGATTAATGTTGCATAAAACATAGACAGTCTGGATTACAGAATCACAAAAGCTACCTCTCAAATAGAGAAGCCTTTCCTTTTTAGATGCCAATGATTGCAACAAAACTATCCTGTGGCATATTATTTCTCACTGTCACCAAAAGAAATTCCTGCGTAACAGAAATAAACCTTGCTGTAGGGAAATCTGGTAAACTTTGCTTCCTGGCTATGAAACAGAATAGATTATCATTTTGATTTACACAATTGCATAGGCATATTTTATCTTCAAAACTAAAGCAATATTTTTTCCTCATAAGTTTCTTAAACAAGTTGAACTTTAGAAAAATAAAATCTTTTCAGTAAATAATTACTATAAAGTGAGATTTTGAAACTGACTGGCTTGTTTGTATCAAAAGTGTTCTCATGGAAAGCTGCTACCAAGTGGAATCAGTTTGTCCCTTGCTCATCTCCTTGTCCCCCATTTTCTCCTCCTCTGCAGTTTGTTTCTAATCTTCCTTCAATATAGTTTTATTCTGTCATTTTCCTACCACAATGTCTCTTACTTGGCTGAAGAAACACTGTACCCTTCTCCTTGTGTACTTAACATCTTTCCAGCGAGAGGTCTGGTCTGGATGATCCACCCTTCAAGGGTGAAGAGGGTAAGTGCAGATAATAAAGAGTTCCCACCCACCTGGAGTCCATAGTTCTGACACACTGCTGTAAAATTAGCTTCCCAAGTCTCCAGCTGTGTTGCTGATAACTGGAGGGTATGGAGAACAATGGTGGTAACAGGAGCTCCCTCCCTCTACCATCTCTGGGGAGGTGCTAACAAGCTTGTAAATGCTTCCTGAAGGCGAGAAGCTATAGGGGGCTGAAGAGGCTTCAAGTCTTCAAAAGTCCACAAATTGGATTATCACTTCTTAAGGTGCTGGCCATTGTAACAAACTATGCCTTGAGGCTTAGAGTTCAGATGCTACTAAAAGCAAAAAGTGAGGAAAATATTCCTAGAGCATTCCTCCTTTTTGAAGCAGCGTTGCATATGTTCAAAAGCACAGACTGAATTAGCACTGTCTGTCTTTGAAATGCAATTCCGACTCCAACTAGGTCCTCAGTAATGGAGAAGTTATAAAAGCTCTCTATCTTTTAGTTTTCTCTTCTGTGTATTGTCCATAAAAATATTAGCTCCTTCATAGTGAAAACATGTAAAATGCTACAAACACAGCCTGGCAAATGGGAGCCACTATACAATTATTTATTGTTACTGTAAATATTCATTCTAGGCATACTATATGACAAGAAGTATGCTGGAAATTAAAGATAAAAGGAGGAGGTATTCAGATTTCCTACTGTAAAGATTCTGGTTCTAACAAAGCTCTTATAGTACCTAAGGCAGAGGTATTAAATTCAGGGAGGAAAATCTGGGATGCAATAGGGCAACATTTTTGTTTATGGATTTCTCTTAAATTCCCTAAGAAGGTTTTAAAGAATACCACAAATCTGAAGCCTGTAGTGATTTTTTTGTGACTTCTTTCTTATTCTTAATCAATAATTGCTTTTACTATACTCTGTAAATTTGTAACTTCATTTTTTTTCTTAGAAAAAGACTCACAAACCTGTATAAGCTTCAGATCCCCAAAATGTACACCCATTTCTACTGAAACAACAAGTAGGATTTAGCTTAGATAAAGGTTTCACCAGTTTATTTAAGATGACAAGTGGATAGTAGGTGAAGAAGTAACATTTTGGATAATGGATTGAAGATGAAATAGCCCAGAAACTTGGGTAATACCAAAAAGTCACAGATACATCTTCAGTAGAGCATTTAAAGTTTGTTCCCATTTCTACTGTTTTTCAAGAACTTAATTCTACAAGTATTAAACTCTTGTTTTAACCAATGGGATGAATTTACCCTGTTTTGATTCCTTTCTTTTAATTCTTGAAAAAGTCATACTAACAGAGAAGACTCAAGTGTTATAGTTCAATGTTTTATTTTTAGTAGTATTTTATGCATATAGTACGAAGATTTAATGTACAGTAGGGAGCTTACTTCTGAGACTTCAGTTGAATGAAAAATCCTCCAAAGCTTTATAATTTCACCTTATGGGGAGTAATAAAAGGATACATATTATATATATATATATATATATATATATATATATATGATGTGATATATAATAATGAACAAGTAATACTACTGCACATAAATTGTTCTTAAAGCGTTCCAAAGTAAAATTAAAAACTCATTGTTCATATGCATTCATTATTTTTATTTACCATTATCAGGGTTTCTAAATGTGGACAGGTTGAATGCATGAACTTTAATTAATAAACTTACATAATGTGTAAAATTACTTTCCTAAGATGTCTATACTACTAATTCTACTAGTTCTTGGAAAACAGTGATTAATACTCATATGATTAGATCAATTTTGTATGTCCATATCTGGTAATTTAAGCAAACCTTTTGAAAGTAACAATATGCAATGTTATAGCCATGGTTAAATTCCCATCATCTTGTTTTGAAAACCTATACTGTTATTGTTTTGGGTTTGTTGTTGTTTGTCTCTTTTGCTTTTTGTTTTTCTTTTCTGTGTTTGTCTTCTAGTAAATAAAAAAATAAGATTGCTATCTAAAGGGGACAATGAGAAACAGTCTACAACACTCAAATCTTTGTAATTGAGTAGCTTCAAATGAAGAAATTCACTATTTTGAATTTGAACCCTTTCAGAACAAAGTGTTCTGGTCACAGATGTTGCACATTTTATTTCCTAAAAAGGAAAAAAAAGAGTGGAGAAGAAAAAGCCATGAAATTATAAATCAAGAATGATCACTATGTTCTGTACTTTTCAGTCTGTAATTATTCCACTGAAATATAATGTGGCATAGGACATATTGTGCTACGGTAGCCTGAGACAAGCCATGGGATTAGGTACCCTCTGAGTCCACGCTCTTCCTCACCCAATTACGGAGACCAACAACCACTGCCCTTTCAAATGAGTTTGAGAAAATTGGGTTGTTTGTCCAAAATGGAGGAAGTAGATGAGAACTGCTCATTCTCTGAGAAGGAATCATGTTAATGAAATGACAAAGAGAGCCTTGTTCATTTAAATACCATAAGGTCCATCAGAATTGGTAATAGACCACATAATTGTCTCTTTTATATCTCAGTCAAATCTTTGTTAAGAGGCTGGTCTCTCCAGTCTTCCTAATGAGAAAGGAAATGGAAAGAAACTCAATTACATGGTATTTAAAGTTCTTTCCAAAAGCGTACAGGCTCCATAACAAACACAAAAATCAGTTAACACATAAATATAATTATTTATATTGTAAAGCAAACAGAAATAACATCTATCAGATAAAATACTGTATTACCAAAAATGTAATGCTGGTGTTTTTCATAATATTTTTTCCAGTTGTTTTACAATGCCTATAACTACTACTTGGCTAATTACCTTTTAATGACTGTTAGCAATTCTTTAAACTCCATATAATTTTGGTGATATCTGTGTCAATATAGACAAATTCAAAATAGAGTGATAATAAAGCGTATCTGTATTTCTACATATTAATTTTTAATATTTTTCTATAATTTGTGAATTTTATCTAATAAACATATTTATTTTTGCTATTGTGTTTTATTTGCCTGAATTAGTTTTAAATTCCAGAACAACAACATTATTCATGAAAATACATACCAGAAAAGAAATAATTCATTTTTAACCAAATATTCCTAAGCACTGTTTTACTATACCAATTGTGGTTACTATACTGGTATAAGAAGGCTCAGTCAGGTTATTGTTTAAATTACTTGACAATAGGTTGAATGTGACTGATAGAAATTAATTGGGAGCACCTGTTCCAAGATAACTGCTCAACTGAGGAAACATTAATCCTCCTATTGCTTGTAAGTCTTCTAAAAGTGTAGGAAACACTTTTCTTTTGTTTGCATTTTTTTTTTTAATCAGCATATTTGGCCGTAGTACTAGACCTCTCTTTACAACAGCCCCTGCTGGTACTTCTACCTTTATGTCACAAAGAAATGGGTCGATCAAAGTATTTTTAAATGTGAGGCGGTTGGGCAGCTTTGTTGAAGAAATCTATTCAGAACCTTCAGGTGTATCTCCCTGCATTTGAAGTGGGCCCGTGGGATTCAGATGTGATAATGGCAAAGTGGATAAATGACAGGCCTGGGTATCAATTTCAAGGAAGTGTTTTACTGAACATAAACACCAAATGGCAAAATACAAATAGCACTTTGTGGATCCTTTTTTCCTCAAGCCTGAATTGTTCCTTGCTCCTCAGTGTTTCCTGAAAGCAGAGGTCAACTGGTGACCTCTCTTTGCCCTGGGAGCTGGGACATTTTCTCCAATGTTTATAAAAATATAGCACCTTCATAGTAGATATGCACAACTGCACACACACACACAAAAAGACAGACTTGGTTATTTGCCTAGAAATACCTGGATAATTGGTGTATGAGTGAGTCTATGAGCAGTTTTTTAAAAATAATTTCTTAGTTTTTTTTTAAAATAGTTCAGTTATTTTGATTGATTTGAAATCACAGTCTAACTGAAAAACTTTGCAACTTTAGGCTCTGGGAGGCAGCTTCTTCACTTTTAAAATGGCAGAGCAGGACTAGACTATGTCTAAACTTGTAGTTCTCTGTTCTGTAAAATTTGTTTGTGGCTCCTATGATGGGAATTATGCAAATACTGCTAAATCTAGACACATTTTACAAGTTTTGAACAGGGAGTATTTGGGCTCAAATACTGGCTATTCTACTTTGTATGTGTGTGGGGGGAGTTTATTTGTTTCCTCATCTGTTAAGATGGCCAACAATGCTCAACTCACAAGATGACTGTGAGAATCAGGCAAGACATTGCTGATTAATTCCAGTGTAAAAAACTGCTCGATAAAACTCTTTGTAAATCGTTATTTTAAGTTTCTTAGATCATGGATTCTTAGATTTGCAGAATATCAATTCCCTTGTCTGTAAACTAGAAAAAGTAATGATATCCTCCTAAGGTCATTATGAAGATTAAATAAAATGAGCTAACTCTATTCACTAACTACTTAATTGATATTTATTATGTTAGCTTTCCTTTTGTTGGGACACAGTACTTAAAATCCATGACATAAAGCATACAAGGTTTAATTGGGCTTGAGATTTCCCAAGATTCATTCTGTGGCAGAGTGGCTCCAAGGAAGAAATGTGAGGGAAGGGCATGAAGGGCGAAGATATTCATTCAGTTCATGGGGGCCATACCAGCGAATAATGCCAGAGAGGAAAGATTGAGGGACGATATATAGATCCCCAAGATCTTGCCTCCATGATTCATGCAGACATATATGGAAGTCAGGCTAGGCAATCTCCTAAACCAGTCAATATAATGTAATCAAGCTTTTTTTAAATTTTTCTTTGTTTTTATTTCTTATCAGTACATATTTGTGTACACAATGCTTACATTCCTTCTGTGGAGTTGATAGATGTGCATAACACGTCTATAAGTTTCACCACAATCCACCCTTCATGATCCTGATATGCAAACATGTCTCCTTAAACCACACTTAATTTCCAAATAAGCACAATAAAAATTAATAATTCTGCCCAGTATACCACAACTGTCCTGCATAAAATAGAGAACACAATAATCCTTTCCTTATCATCTCAACAATTCCAGCATTGTTTAAAAGTTGAAATCCAAGTCTCTTCTGAACAAATTCTTAGCCGTGAGCTTTTTTAAACATCAAAAGCATGCTACATAATTCTGAGGTATAATGGCACAAGGTAAATATACTCATCCCAAAGGAAAGAATAGAGGAATAGAAAAAGAGTAACACCAAAGAAAGACCAAAAGTCAGCAAGCAAATCATTAAACCTTGTAGCTGCAATTCTGGCATTTAAGGCATACGCAGAAGAGATGGGAGTTGCTGAAGCCTTAGCTCTATGGCTTTGCTGGATGCAACCCACAGGATCTCTCAGTCTCTCTCTGGGGCTGGTCCCACTCAAGGCCTATAGTTTTCTTCCACATATGTTTCAATTCTTGGCATCTGTGCTTTCCTGGGTTCTCCTTTGCACCTTGCATTTCACTCCCCCAATGTCACAGACCTACCTTCCCCAGGTTTCTTGCCCAGCCTACCATGGCTTCCTTTGAAATCTGGGTGGAAACCCTCTTGACCCACAACCCTTTCATTCTGCAAGCCAGTGTAACCAGACACCAAGGTCTGCATTCAATAAGAGTAGCAGCAAACCCCCTTGGACCATTGTTGCAGAAGCCTCTGAGTACCTGGATAACTGAGCACAATGAAATGCAACCTAGACAGTCCTTCCACAGCACGTTTCCCAGTGACTCTTCTCAAAAGAAAAGTTGACATTTTTGCATGTTTCATCTGCCATGGGTGAAGTCCAGCTGATTCCTGAGAGGCCCTGAAGTTATTTTTCTTGTTTCTATATAAAGCATTTGTGCAATCTCTTCAATGATCTCACCTCCTTTGGTTCCTACTTTATATGTAATTCCTTTTGGGCCAGAATTTAAATCTTTAAAAATTTTACGTTCTGCCTTTTGTTCCTGATTCTCAGCATAACTATATTTTAAATTAGTCAGCAGCATTCATGCCACAGCCTGAATGTTGGGTAGCTTTAAATTTTCCTCTTCCCAGGAGCCGGCTGTTGTGGTGCATGTCTGTAATCCCAGCACTTGGGAGGCTGAAGCAGGAGGATCCTTGCAAGGTCAAGATCAGCCTGGGTTACAAAGTGAGTTCAATGCCAACCTGAACTGCATAGTGAGAACTTGCATGAAAACAAATAAATAAATTTTCCTCTTCCAGATCAATTAATACACTCTATTTAATCTTAGACTCCTGCAAAGCCTCAGAACATGAATAAAATATAGATAAATTATTTGCCAGAGTCTAACACACATCTCCTCTAGTCCAACTGGTAGTGGAGTCCTTGTTCCCAACTGAAACTGCCTGAGATGCTTTTTTTGTTTCTATCAGAATTCTGGTTTTCTGAGTTTGACCAGAATCACCCATAAAGCTCTGTGATGGAACAGAGATACTCAGTTCACGGGGGCCAGAAAGCACAGCAGGGGAAGAGTATTGAAGAGGAAGAGGTGGAGGATCAGATACAGACCCCCAGGATCGGGCTTCCATGACCCGCCTAGAAACACAGAGGACTCAGCCTCAGCGGTACCGCAGCAGGTTCTCAAAATAGTTGATTGACACATTAAAGCTTAACCACCACAGCTACTTTGTTATGTTTTTCTTTATTATAATTATTGCTTGAGGATTTCTAAACTTCAGTCTTACATTTGTATGTGGAAGTAGTATGCTACCTAATCAAAGTGAACAGCGTTATATTTATATTGCATAAATTATAACTACTAAGTGATATTTCTATTATTCAACTTTCATTTATAAAACACATAAAGAATTGAGGCTCAGGGATATAGCTTAGCAGCATAAGCGCCTACCTGATAAGCGCAAGGTTCGAGATTTGACGCCGCATAGCCCGCAAAAAAAGAATTGAACTATTTTGGAAAAAAATGTTAAGGAAGCGGTGGTACAAGTGTTACATGGGAAAGCTGAAATTCATTCATCTATTACCTTAAACATCAGGTACAGTACCTGTGCTGCATAACCAAACTTGCCTGCCAGATACAGGTTTTACCTCAAAATTGCATACCAGCTTTTGATGCAATGGTATGTGATTATCGTAATCTTCAAGCTGAGCTGCTTATTTTATTGCTGCAAGAGCACACATCTTGGTAACAAGGTTGAAATGACTAATAAGCAGATTCCCAGCATCACATTCTAATAAAGATCAAAATGAGAGAACATGGCAGTCACTTTTCTATATCCTGGTGTAACAGAGGAAAAGCAGAGTCATTTCAACACAAAGAAATCAAATCCAATCAGTGTACCTGCACTGCAGTCTGACTTCCACACAAGAAATGTTTTAGAAGATGAAGACATTTGTCCACTGGTCCTTACACCCTGTCCCCACTGAGTTTGGCTTACTATCCATGGGAAAGGAAAGAGTTAACACAACAGGAAATGCTACCCTGACATAACATGAGATGAGTGTGGATAACAACACACGGGATAATAACAATGCATTTTTTTTATTTCCATGAAAAATAAATACCATGTTTTTCATTAAAGAAATGAAATCCAATGCCATAGAATTAGAGGAATAAAGAAGGGGGACGTGGTTTTGAATATTGTTTTTGAATAAATGAATAGATAAGAAATAGAGCAAAGTCCCTTTGCCTTTCTCTTGCCAGCTCCTTTGTCTGAAACAGCACAGCTTGTCTATGAGCAGTGACAAAGAAGCAGAGGGAAAGCCTTACCAAAAATGCAAACTTCAGTTACAGTGGCACTTGATTTTTCTTCCTGAGATACATTCTTTTGAAAACATCTCTCTAGCTCAGCACTGCATCAGCAGAACAAAGTCCATGAGCACAAAAACCAAATATATATTCATGTAGCTACATGTGTAGCAGAAAATTTGCTAAATATGTTCCAGAAACATCTTGATGTAAATTAACCTAAACTTCCTCTATAGATATTTTCAATTATTCATGACATAAATTATGCAGCAGCACTGTCAGTAGGTACTTGATAGAATATAGAGAATAAAATTTATATATGCACATATATTCATTCATATATATATATTCATACACATAAATATCCATTTATATACGTATATATTCATGCACATCCACATGTAACACGTTCATGCAAATATATGTAAATATGCACATATGTATCACTATGAATACACTGTGCACATGCACACACACATACCTGGATAAAGAAAACAAAGCAATCAAAGGAAAAAGCACCAAACTGAGTTTGAGAACCTAAATGGTAGCCACTTTGTGCAGACTGTTCCCTCCTGCTCTCAGGCCTCTGCCACATTGGTGCATGGACTCATGTTCCTTTTAAGCATAACACGCTTACATTCTGTACCACTCAGCTCCCATCTTACAGATGTGCTACAGATATTTTATTTATTCTCCTTAACTCGCTTAACTCTTCTTCACATGTCAGACCTTCTCCTGTCCAGACCTGCAGACTTCTTTTTCCTCTAACATCTCCTTGGTTTTGTTTTCTTAAATGCTAGAAAATTGATCCAGCTCCTTTGGTGTCAAATGAGTGTCTATTTGAATACTCAGCCAGCAGAGAGCTAGTAGACCACTTAACTTGAGTAGAAGTAGATTGACTAGCTAATTATTTTATAAAATATAAAACAATCAAAATAATTATATTTTTGTGGTATTTTCTAATTTTTACTAGACTTTAAATATTGGTGATGAAGACCTAGTGGAAATTTCCAATAGAATCTTCCTTCTTATACCCCAGTCAATGACTACTTATATTTCCCTATTATTTTTATTTGATGTTTTTTCTTACTGTTATTAATAGTTCTTTGGATGCCAAGTTAACACAATTGAAGATTTATTACAAAAGATGACATATATTTTATTTGTCTTATTCAATTTTTATAATTACCATAATTATCCCAATTTTAGAGACAAAAGCCTATACAGAGAGATGTTAGCTACCTAACTAGTATGTGCCAGAAACAGAGATCTGAATTCGGTATTTGACTGTAAAGCCTGTATTGTTGCTAACCAGTGCACTATTTTGCTACCATGGAAACATTCGCCTGTAAGATTATGCTAGGTGCCAAGTGTGGGGCTTCCATTATCCATACTCAGAACTATGCTCATTCCAATCAGTAAACTAATTTAGTGCCACACTCCCTTTTAATTCTAGTATCACACACCCTAGATCCAGGCAGCTCTGAAAAGCCCTACCTATGAATCCATAAAGTTTTGGGAGGACATCTAGACATAAGTCATAATAGATATACCATGTATATATTTCAACTGCCTCTGTAGCCTTTCTGACATATTGCGATCTGTTTCATAGGATTTGTGTGTGTGTGTGTGTGTGTGTGTGTGTGTGTGTGTGTGTGATACATCAGGCATATGCATACAGGGGTCATTAAGAAAGAGAGAGAATACTGCTGAGGTTGCATTGTCTCCCACTTAAAACTGAGGAATTGAATTGAAATACATAAAATAGCACAAATTTTTACTACATCAATGTTTATAGAAGGGTAAATAAGGAAACAATCTAAATATACAATATGAAGGTGTTACTTGACCAAATACTAATACACACACGTGGGATGACAAGCTATATAGCAATGAAAATTATGTCTTCAAGCAATATTTACCTGAAAAACTTCTATAGCAAGTCTTTAAGTAAAGAAGGCAGTGTATAGGAGAGATTGTATATAACAGTTTCAAAACAGAAAGGAAGTATACAAATAAATGAGAATAAATATATAATTTGGGAAAGACTCAGAATAAAATGGTAATACTAGTTATTTCTTATAAAGTGCCATTGCCAGAAATTCTTATTTTCCATACATTTATTTTGTGTGGTAATATTTCATGTATTTACAATCTGTCTACAAACATCCACAAATATATATATGTATATATTTTGTATTATATATTATACTAACGTTACTGCTTATAATAATAAGGGCAAATACTAAGTTTTATTTTGTAAAGTGAGTTTTGGAAAAGCTAATTTCCATGCTCTGCAACGTCGTCCTTGAGCTCCATCCATCAGGCAGAACTACTCACAAGCAGGGAGCATCATCATCATTGCCAGCTGCACCCTTCTCTGTCTGCCCAGCCACATGCTTCTGCTGGGCACTGTGTCCATGCAATTTTCCAAAGTAGTTTTCTGCTCACCTTATGGTAGATGCTTGACCTTATTCTTTTCCAACCTGTCCTTTTGAATGCCAAAGTTTCATTTTCTGTTATGTGCATTTAAGCTTACCTAAGCTTCCAGTGTTCTCACTCATGAGGGAATTCTATTTTTTTTCATTTGTTTCACTTGAGGAAGGTCAGAGGGAACAGGGAGCTAAGCAGATGTTTAGTGGATACACAGGATAAGCCAGCCTTATTTCATCATCTGGGTGGGGGGCCAAGGCCTCCCAGTCCCGGGGAGCTAGGCAGAGTATCCCAGAGTCCCAACATCTATCTGAATTCCTCACTTAAAATCTTTCACCAGATTAGGAACAGGAAGCAGAGAGGTGCTTTAAGTTACTGTGTCCTCCTTATTGCTTAAACTCAATCCCACCATGAGACAACAACGAATATTTCACCTTGGATAGAGAAAGAATTAATGGACATTCTGTAACCCAAATATCAGTGTACCCCACAGTATATCTTACTGATTGATTTTCCTTACTGGTTGTTTCCAAGCATACTGGACACAAAATAAAGGGGAACCAGTATGAACTGCAGTGAGAATCAAGGTTTTGTGAATATGCACCTTTTCTTCCCTATTAAATAAGAATGTCAATTTCTGAAGCACAATGGATAAGGGATGGGGGTTTGACTCAGTGGCTTAAGCGTCTGTCTGGCAGGCATGAGACTGTGAGTTTGATCCCCGGTGCCGCAAAAAAAAAAAAAAAAAGAAAGAAAAAGAAAAATTAGCTGAAGCACAATGGATAACAGAGCAGTAAGATGAAAGTTTCTGCATAAGAAATCAGGCAAATCACTGTGAGACACTGAGGAGGTTATATCCTCACTGACTTTTAATTTCTTGAAACACAAATTGGAAAAATAATACATGTGTTATAATTTTAAGTGTGAAGTGAAATAGTATTTTAAACATTTACCATAGTGTCTGGAACAATATAAGATATCCACTGATGATTAAACATTCAGTAGGTAGTAATATGATCAAACAGAATGATACGGGATATGTCCATGTCCCAATCCATGGGATTTGTGAATATTATCTTATATAGCAAAAGAGTGAATATTGGGTTGAATACACAGCTGAGTGTTAGAACACTCTACTAGCATGCATAGGGCCACCATATCCCCAGCCCAGTATTCTTATGAGAGATAGGGAGAGGGAATTTAGACCCAGGCACACAGAGAAGACAAACAGAAGAGTAGCTGATATGAATATAGAGGTGGAGTCTAAAGTGATAGGTCTATAAGCCAACAAATCCTTATAGCCTCCAAAGGGAAAGCAGCAAAAACCAGTTTCTTACTAGATCCTCCACTGAGAGCACAGCCTGTCAGTTTGATTGAAACAGAAAAACTGATTTTAGATTTCTGGTTCCCAGAACTAGAAGAAGATATACTTTTTTTGTTTTAATCTACCAAACACAGAAATTTGCCGTGATGACAATAAAAAACTAACTCAATTTTTATATCTGCTGTAATAAATTCCTAAAAGCATAGAAGTGTTTCTGCAACTGGGTAAAGGATAGAGACTGAGAGAACTTGGGAAAGCATGATGGGCAAAGCCTACAATTCCTTGAACAGACTATTTGTAGAAATATGAGTGTTGGAGGTGCTAATGAGGGCTCAGAAGGAAGTGAAAAGCATGATAGACAAGTCTTTATTCACCTAGGAAATACACACATTATCATAAACTGAATATTAGTGGAGATATGTATGTTAAAAGCACTGCTGTTGAGTATTCAGAAGAAATAAAGAACATTTTGTTAGATATTGTAGGAAAAGAGGACCTTGTATAGTGGTAGCATGTTTGGCTGAATTGAGTCCTACAGTTATGATAAAAGTAGAATGTATAAGAAATAAAGTTAAGTATTTAGCTGAGATTTTCACACCAGGTATCAAAGCTGCAACCTGCTTATAAATGGAGGAAGGAACTGTTAAGCAGGAAGCAGTCAGCGTTTAATAGTTTTAGAAATCTATAAAATATGTACATTGAGAAAATAAGCTACAATTAAGATTAAAATTCACGGCTTGGAAAATGTGTTCTTGAAAGAGGTCCAAGGATGTGAGTGGAAAATAGTTCCATAAAGAACTTGCAGGCATGTGTCTCATGAATCCATGCTACCATTTCGGCAGAAGTGAGGAGTAGAGATGGCAGTATGCCAGGAGATTCAATGGTGTATGCTCTTGTTCAGTAGTGGAGTCTCCGAGACACATATGGGGTACCAGAGAGCTTCTGAGAATATTATATTAGGAGTAACACTGTCAAACTGGAGTGACAAGGATAGACACAGGAACTAATGAAGGAAGACGACCAGACTCTCTGGATTCTATAGAGAGAAAATAGGATGATAGAATCACTCAGCTGCGAACATGTACTGCCCTTGGAGAAAATAGAGGAATGACTCCAAGGACGCAGCCTTAGCTAAAGAGGCCAGAGCCACAGACCCAGACAACCTTAAGCAACAGAAGATAGGATTATTTTCAGATCTTAAAACTAAGTAAAGTTCACCTTGCTGGATATCGAATTTGTTTGAGATAGTAACTATTGTAGTCCTTCCATTTCTTTCATTAAGGATGAGAATGTGTATAAATATTTACTATCCTTTTCCTACCATTGTATTTTAGAAGAAGGTAAATTTTTTCCTTAAATTCTTAGGTCCACAAACCCAGAGAAATTTTGGCATCTTGACATCCCATGGTCCAGTTAAAATTAATAATCACTCATGTATTATGAATAAGATAAATAAAGAGGGATTTGGATATTAGCACATAAAAATGGAAAAGAAGTCCACAGAAGAAAGGGTCACACGGAAGAAGAGTAAGGATTAAAGAGCCAGGACCGTGAACTGAACAGTGCTAAGAGAAGAATATAGTTAATTATTTTTCAGAGTATCTAGCTAGCATGTGCCCTATCAATGCCTTGATTTTCAACCTCTGGCCTCCAGAATTGTGAGAAAATAAGTTTCTGTTGTTTTAAGCCACTGTATGTGTGGCAATGTGTTAGAGCAGCCTAGGAAGCAAACACAACTCTCCTGTCTTTGTAGTTGACAAAGAGTGAAATAGATATTAGTCCAGAGTAAGCACAAAATTTTGCCAATAATGTCCCTATGTCCTTAGGCTATAAGTCACATGCTACATAGTCATGTGTTGACCAAGGATGGGTCACATATACAATGATAAGTCTGTAAAATTATAATGGAAATGAAAAATTCCTATTGCCTAGTGATATAGCCCTTGTAACTTGGTCACACAACATTTTCTTCTTGTGTTTGTGGTGACTGGTGTAAGCAAACCTTTGCTACCAGTCACATAGAAGTAGAGCTTATGTACCTCTAATACTTGATAACAAAGAATCATTTTTATGTTTTGGCTATACTATACTTTCTGCCACACTTTCACAGCATATGCCTTATACTTATAAAATTTTAAAAAATAGTTAACTGTAAAATAATAGTCTCAGGGGAGCCCTTCAAAATATACTAGAAGATGGCTTTGTTATCATAGGAGATAATAACTCCATGCTTGTGATTGCCTGAAAAGCTTCTAGTGGGACAAGATGTGGAGTTGAAAGACAATAATACGATGACTCTGTGTAGATCTAGGCCAATATGTGTCTGTCTTAATCTTTAACAAGAAAGTTTAAAAACTAAAATAAACACATAAGTAAAAATAGGCTATACCACATAGGCCAGATGTGTAGTAGGTAAAACCACTTAGATTTGGTGTATAAATACATTCTATAATTTTACACATGAATGAAATCAGCTAATGATACCTTTTTCAGAACTTGTCCTTAAGTGATGTGTGATTGTGGTTTAATTCTGAAGATAATATGTGTGTCCAGCAAATACTTGCTGACTTTAAGAAAAATCCTTAAAATGGGCGAATTGGTGTCACAGACTTCACCAAAATAGCCTCAACGGCCACATTCCTGAAAGACCACCCTCTTTTTCTCTTTTTTCCTAATACTCATTTCAAGTAAACACTATGCCAAAAACAGTTTTAAAAGTGTGACTTGATTGATGGTTCCTCAGCAGCAAAGAATCACATGTAAAGCTGCCTATTTACAAGGTCAATATGCAAATTAAAGATAAGATTTCCCTGAAGTTCTTCTATGAACTTAATAGATCGAAAGCTACTTGTCTACTCCACATTGTTGGGAAAGGAAATGACCCCGCCCCCCTCACACATCTCAGATTATTCGCGGCATGAAGAAATTCTTTGTTCTGCTCCGTTAGGCTTAGTTCAGACTGGCTTTAAGCCCCTTGCCTGGTAGCAGAATGTTGACAAGGGTTTCTGTCTTTCACCAGAGGGGGAAGAAAACCCTGTCAAAACCCACAAGAAATCTTTTTCTTTCTTTTAATCATCTCAAACACTGCTGAATACTTTCTATCTCACAGGAGCAGGCTTCTTTGTTCTCACAGTTAGGAAGTGAAAGGGAGGGAGAAGGCAGTCTCGTCTCAGCCTGCAGCAATTTTGCAAAAGAGACAGGCCAGGCTTCTTCCCACACCTGCAAAATACTTTCTCTGGGGATGACTCCACCTCAGGCTTGTTGCTTCATTTGGCCTATGCCCAGGCCCTGAAGGAATTTGAACCGGTTACTCAAAACCAAGCAGAGAAAATGACTGCAATCCAGAAGCTGTTGAATAAAGCCCGATTAGGCAGCCTAAAGATTGCATCCAAACGGCGATGAAGCCGAGATTTGAAAAACACCAGCGTGAATGAGGAGGGTGTGAGGGATAGAACTGGCAGGGCCCTCTTACTGCGCCATGGGGAGAGGCAGCAGATTGAGAACATATGGAAATGAAAGGGCAGTGCCCAGAAAACATGGCTGTGGGGAAAACTCTGATATCTCTTTAACACTGTATTTTGATTTTTTTATTTCAAGTTAAAATTATATAGAAGATAGTGTCTTACTAGGAGGGTGTGGAGGCAAAAAGAAAAGCGATGATGTCTTATTTGTCCTTTGTAGTAGTCAGCTTTCCTTGCTGAGACAAAGATACCTGGCCTGCATCATTTACAGGAGGAAGGAGGGTTTTTTGGCTCATAGTCTCAGAGCTTTAAGTCCGTGGTCAGCTAATCCCAAAGCAAGCACATGGTGGACAGACATGGCCTTGGGAATCTGCTCACCTCACAGCAGTCAGAAAGCACCCAAACACAGGAAGATTCCTAGTGAAAGAGGCCAAATACGGTCATTAAGCTCACTCCCTCGTAACTTACCCAGAGACACTCACACACAAATGTGCTCCACTAATATGTTAGGTGTCTCTCAAGTTAACCAAACTGATAATCAGCATGAACCACATGTCCATCAGAAGAAAGCATGACTGATCCCCATATACCAAAAGACAGGTTATCAAGGGAAAAGCAACACAGATTTATTTTGTCATAGTTTTATAAGGCACAGGAACCTTCAGACAGAAGACTCAAGGACTAAAGGGAACTAGCTATTTTTGTCAGTGAAGCCTGAAGACAACAAAAAGGGAAAATGACTGGACAAAAATGTTAGAATCTAGTGCTATTAGACTGAGGCAGAAACCCAGCAAGTCTTGTCCAGATTTCTCCTGACCTTTCTGTGCAGCATTCTTTATTCTGAGGATGGGACAGAACCCTCTCTGAAATGGATATATTATATCCTACAAAAGAACAAGTTGCACCAGAGAATTCCTTTATGGCCTACTGCTACACAGAAAGCCCAGGGAATGTTAGAGAAATAATTTTGAGTTTACTACTATCTTAAAAGCATTGTTGCTTCTTATGACCTACTTTATAGAAAAAGTAATTCTAATGTTGACAGCCTGCCTCAGTGGAGAATGAGGAATGAGAAACAGGAGTACAGGAAAAGGTCAGAAGGACATTTTGTTTCTGAGGTTCATTCTGAAGTCTTTTTTGAATCATCATTTCTTCTAAACCTCAATAAGGTTATTCTCCCAAATTTTTTTAATATACTCTATGGCAGATACAGTATCAAATAGACCACATTTGCATCTTATTTCCCTAGCAGATAAAATCGGATAGAGAAAAAAATTAAGACAAATTAGAAGATTTCCTTCAAATCGCATAGTTCATTGTCACTGGAGCCGAGAGACACATTGAGGCTTGCCAGCTTTACATTAGATTATGTTGTTCTTTGGTTAAACTTTCTAACTCTACTCTTTATCAACAGTGAACATTTTCTCTTGCATATCATTCACAGTAAGACTTCCTGTCAATAGTCTTTTGAAATGTAGATGTGGATGAATAGTAAAAGGATTCAATTAAACAAGATTTCATTCAACATTTTAAAATACTGGGCCAATACTTAGCACACCTAGTCTGGTCTCCTTCTGGTCTCCCCTGGGGTGAAGGAAACAATCATAGGCATTGGCAGTGTTTGTCAGATTAATGGGAATCTGAAATGGCCATAGTCATTTGCAGGTACACTGAGAGCTGCAAAAGGAATAAACAAATTAGTATACTCCTTACCCTCAGAGAGCTTATAACCAAGAGAGGAAGAGTAAGACCTCATGAAATAGTATAGCACGATGGTCAGTTGAAGGTAAAGTCTTCACTCATTCCGATTGCACCTTCTCTTTCCTTCACACATATTCACGAGTGTCACTGGAGAATGAATGTGAACTAATTTTCCTCTGGTGATAGAATGGTTTACTTTATCTGCTCTAGCAGTGCCTCCTACCATTCTGTCTTTTTCTCTGACTCTTTCTGCCTCTGTCTGTTTCTCTAATAGACAGAGTAGCTCTTGTGAAGTCCTTTCAACGTGAGGCAATAATACAAATCAATTATTCATAGTTATGAAAGCTGAAAAGATACATTTCAAAAAGAAGATGGTGCAAAGGCTTGCTGAATACACACAATGAAAACTAAAAGGCAGAGAAGGCTCTATGTTTCTCAAAATCTGTACAATTTTGTCCCCATTCATTTATTCATTCAAAATGTAAGCAACATAGAGTCCAAATCAACTAACACAGAAGCAACCATTCTCCCCTTTACCCTGCTCGTGGCCAGCCAAATAGAATTCTTACATTTGAACTTTACACACTCAATTTCCACTTCCTATATAGTGTCTGGGCTTTTACAAAATATGAGGAACAAGAGAAAGTGACGCAAAGTGAGTAGAGGATAGTTTTTTTTTTTTTTTAAAAAAAAACAGTGTTTACAGTGAAGTTTGGGATGAGGAAATTATACTGAAACGGGAGCTAAAAAATGACAGATTAGGATAAAAAAGATGTGGTATTTTTATACAATGGAGTACTACTCAGCTATTAAGAAAGATTGCATTGAGACTTTTATAAGTAAATGGTCACGACTTGAGACCATACTCATAAGTGAGATAAATCAAACCCACATGTGTAAATATCGTACTGTCTCCCTTGTGTAAGAAATGGAAAAAAGTATATATGATCCAAAATCTATAATAAATACTATGTAAGGGTAAAAAGCAACTCGAAGAGCAATAGTAATTGGGAAGGGAAAAGGGGGAAAGAGAAAAGGGAAAAGGAAAAGATATAAATCTGTATATATGTATATGTAAGATAACTAAAATGAACACACTGCTGAATGTATTCATTATTGAGAAAGAACAATTAATAATCATATGATTGGATCAATTTTACATGTCTATATCTATTAATGTAAGTAACCATTTTGAAGATAACAATACACAGTATTGCAACCATTGTCAAGTTTCTATCATCCTGTTTTATAAACCTGCAATGTTACTATTGTGCACTTACTCTAGTCGTTTGTTTGTCTCTTTTGCCTGTTGTCTTTGTTATATATGTCTTTTTTTTCTTCTTTGCTTAAATAAAAAAAATAAAATAAAATGACAGATTAGGAAAAAGAAGGAAAGAGGATTTTTTTAAAATTTTATTTGAGCGAAGGAAAGCAAAACAAACAAAAACAACAACAACAACAAAAAAAGACGACATATATAGTAAAAACAACAAGCAAAAGAGACAAGCAAATGACTAGAGTAAATACACAACATTGCAGGTTTACACAACCGGAAGATAGAAGCTTGACAATGGTTGCAATATTGCGCATCATTATCTTTAAAATGGTTTCTTACATTATCAGATATAGACATGCTAGATTGATCTAATCATATGAGTATTAATTGTTCTTTCTCAGTAACGAATACATTCAGCAGTGTTCTTTTTAGTTATCTTACAAGGAAAGAGGATTTTGTAGTGTTAATTGAATGAACAGTTTTCTCCTCTGAGCAATGCAAATTTACATATACAGTGCAATTTGCACTATGTCTATCTCATATACTAGTTTAATTTGATCAAGATAACTACTCGGAAACTGTACCACATGGATCTTAGTTTGCACTGAGTCAAAACTGACTTACAACTTTCTATGTGGTAGTCTTATGCCAAGCGTTGTATAAGGTAATAATCAAGGCTGGCATGGTCTCCAGCCCACAGAGTTTAAATTCCAATAAAAAGGCAATGAAACAAAATTATCGCAATTATAGTAGGAATGCAATTTGCAAGGACATGTGTTACTTTTCACACATGGTATTTATTCTTGAGATTAATTCTGTGAGATTAATGTTATTAATCAGGAGCAATAGTGAAAGAAATGAGCACAGAAAACTTAAAAATTCTCTTCAAAGGAATCATAAATCTATAGAGGAGCTGGGATTCAATACATGGGTCAAACTGAGTCCAGAAGCATTCACCTTGGGAATTGGAAACTCTGAAATGGCTAAGAGATGGGAAAGAATTGAGAGCTCAGAACTATTGGGAAACGCTGATGGCTGTGGGTTGGAAGAGGAAGACTAAGAAGGGATGAGTAAGGTGTTCAGGATGACAGAGAGATATGGACCAAGATAACAAGATGGTGTAGTATTTTCAAAATCTAACAATATATATGGATAATGTCAAATAATATGGAAAAGCTCAGGACAACATATAATCATGTGTCTGTTATTTTTGAAATATTCACATCAAATTATTGCAACCATAATCATTAAAACAAATAGAAGTTTTTAAAATTACAAAAAACCATGGCTTATTGACAAGTGTTTTGAAGAAAAAAGTATAGGCCACCTGAGGTGGAGTTGTTAAATAATGGTACAGAGCTCCAGGGAGCAATTTGTATTTCAAGATGTCCTCTAGAGCAAGGATAGCTGATGGATCACAAAGTGAATGGTGCTATCTAGAGCTGTGCAATGGGACAGCACTGTAACTATGTTGGTGTGATGGCGCTGTCTCATGTAAACGAACATGACAGAGTAGAAAAATGATGGCCATATATTTAGGAATGCCACTGTGTATTTTCATGTTTCATTTAATTATCTAGCTCTCTGTGTATAGAATAATTAAGATATTAAACCAGGTGAATTGCATTATGATCACTAGGAACATCATATTTGTACCTGCAAACCTCTTTTTTCCAACACAGTTATACTTACTATCGAAAATGGTAAAGTGCTATTATATTCATTTTATTATTCACTTAAGTTTATTTTTCAAGCTGAAATTCAGTGAATTTACCCAACACATCTGTAATCAGATAACCTTTGACAGGCAAAATAAAACTTCCTGGCGTCAAACTCTACACAGAAAGTGATGATAACAGAAAAGAGATGATGGTTGTTGTATTCACATTCTCTTCCTAGGAACTCTATACAGCTATAATCTAAGAATATTTAATTCTAAAACAAGAGAAATCTTTATCTAGTCTTTAAGTATGAGATTTTTGCTGTTGTTAAAAAGACCTGCAAGTCATTGATATCTAAATTTGAAAGGGCATTCATTATTGGATTTTATGAAGATTGTATAATAATTGTACAAACAAAATTTTTTCTAAGGTAGTATGAAACCCTTGGTAATACTATCAAAGAAAATTCAATGGGGAAAAAATACCCTAAAAGATTTTAAAGATTTTACTGTTTTCTGAATCAATCTACCTTGCTTTATGATATCTTGGAATTGGAATGATTAAAACTGTGAAGTATAGCAAGTAGAGGCCATGTACTCACTGAAGTGGGAAATTTTATTTACCTGAAAAAGTAGAGGAACACTATAGTACTTACTATCATCGTGCATTAGTGAGAATTATTTGCAGGTCCTTTAACATCCGTGGGTTTTTGAGCAAATGATTTAACCTGTCCATGGCTCCATTTTCCCAGGATGAACTGGAGATAATGCCTATCTCATTGAAGTGTTACGGAGAAGAAGTGGGACAAGACTATAAGCAACTGACGGAAGGTGACAGGTCATTGTCTGTGAATTAAGAGAAGTCAGTTTCAGTAGTACTATGAGTTCCTCAAGTAGATTTTTTTTTATCATGTTTAATTAAATGTATTTTTAACTGGTACACAAAACGTGTCAATGGGTTGTGTGACATTACAAAACTTTTAAGTATTGTCTAATGTTTAAATCAGGTTAAACATATCTTTCTCATTTATCATCTCTTTATGGTTAAATCAAATAAACATAAAATTCTTTCCTGTTTCTAGCTTCCCCTCTTCTCCCCCCTTCCCCTGCATTCTTCTCCTTTTCCTTCTTCTTCTCCTTCTCCTCCTTCTTATTCTTATTCTTTTTCTTCTTAATTTTCAGGGTTGGGGATCAGACACTAAAATACACCCCAGATTTTTACAGCTTCTTGGAATGTACATTAAATTACTGTTATCCATGGTTGCCCTACTGCATACAGCACAGCTGAATTTCTTACTGTTATCTAATGGTAACTAGTGCCCCATCCCTTCCTCTCCCACTACAAAGACATTGATAAACCACAACTTCATGTATTTCATTTCAAGTAGTATTTAATCTAAAACATTTATCTTTATAACAAGAAAGGTGCATCTCTCATGTGACCACACATAAAACTGACCAAGTTTTTCATGCTGCCCATTATTCTTGTAAAAACATGAGACAGCTAATTTAAATTTGTACTATTGATTATATATGGAGACAAGGTTTATTGAAATTAAGAAACTGACTTCCTTACATCAATTTTTGTTTAGGAATCTATGATCAATAAATTAGATTGACTGTTTCTTCTTTACCATTTGGAGTTTTATGGACTTTGATCAATAATTTGGAGGCAGCTTTCCATTAAAAAGAGCAGCTAAACTGAATGACATAGATACCAATAAAACTTTGCTGGTTTTCCAAGTTGTGATTTTATTTAAGAATGGATGGACATAAATGCCCTTTCATTGCCAAATGTAGTTTAAACACGCAGTATATTATGGTTATTGAAAGTTAAAGATTCTAAGGAGAATGATCTGGGCTTAAATTCTGGCATTACTGTTTATTGGTGTTCGCCCCAAGACAAGTCCAACTTAAGCTGGGCCTCTCCAGGCTTCAACCTGCTCATCAGTATAACGAGCAGTAATTATACCTAAATTATAACTTTATTTGTAGGATTAAATGAAACAATGCTTTTTTAATAAGGAAAAAACACAAAGGGTGGGGATGTATCTCAGTGGGGGTTAATCCTGTTTCCCCAAAAGCCACTGATAGAAATACTTCAATAATTGCTTCCTTCTTCATGGTTATGATTTATAGTTGTTCCATGATATTGAAATGCTTAGCAAATAAACTATTTAAGATTTTTTATGCTGTAGATAAATACATTTTTATGTTTGAGGAGGTGTCAGGGTAAATGAAATAATAATAGCTGTCTTTAATTCCTTCTTTTTAGGTTGGAAACTTCAAAAGCCAGTGACCACTAAAAATGGGGTCATAAATTTGAATAAAATAATTGTAATAATCTTTTAAAACATTTTATTGCACTAAAATAGTTTTAGCAAATTGTTGTGAAGACATCAATAAAGTCATGAAGCAGGAAAAAAGATAAAAATGAATCCTCTAATTAATAGATGAAAGCTAAGAGTGGAAAGCAGAGGCACATAGCACCACTGATGTAGCAGAGGTCGGCAGGTTTTAGGGTCCCCAAGTGCTTCCTGTTTCCTTGGCAGAGATGCAAGAGTGAGACAGGAGTGCATGAAAGTGATGAAATCAAGATTTTTCATGAACATATAAGAAATTTACTGAAGGTAAGTAAGAAGAAAACCAATTTCAGTTGTGCAAGTTGTCTGGAATCCTAGCTTCTGCAAATGAAAACCAGAAAAAACACAGTAAGTCATTTTCCCCTAAACAAAGGTAATTGCTCTGAAAGAGAACTGTAGCTTTCAGTGGCTCATGCTCCATGGTTGTGAGGGCAGAGAGAATCAGTAATATGAACACCATAGTAAATGATCAGTGAACACTCACTGAATTGAAAACAGCCCCAAGAGCCAGCTCTGCAGACACCATGCAGATCCTCGGGAGGGGAGGAAAGGAGCAGATCAGCAAGGGAGAAGTGCACAATTCAAAATTTTCAGTTATATCTCTTTTATTAAATCACCATCTGATTTATTTTTGAAATATGAAATACACTCCCACTGTGTAAAACTAGGAAATGCAGAAAAGTAAAAAACATGTATTTAAAAAACACTTTTATGATTTGTCACTTGACTTAGCTACTTTTTAGCCTCTGAGCTCAAGAGACTTAATTAAACTTCCATTTACTCATGTGTACAATAATACTTTCTTGGCATTTGAATGGGGAAAAAATGAGACAACAAGTAGGTTTAATATGATGCCTGGCACAAAATAACTGAGTGTCAAAACTAGTAGACATAATTATGAAATATAGTTTATAAATATATGTGCAAGTTTATCTAGTCATATATATATACAGATCACAGAATTCCTGCCTTGGATATATATTATATATTCTGTTTCTTTGGATACATATTATATATTCTGTTTTTTTCTATTTTTATCATTATCACTTTAAATATCAACAGAATCCATTTATAAACACATTAGATGGTTGTATAGTATCTCATCAAAAGAATTTCTCAACCTTGTTCAATTTCATTAACTGATAGAAATTTAAGTTGTTTCCTCTCACTGTTTCATAAATAAGGCTACATAAAGAGTTGTTCATGTAATTTCCTTTAATCTTTCTTGTAATATCCTGAACCTAGCCACCTCTGTCCCAACTACTTCTCTATTCTCCATCACCCATTCTGCTTTAGCCATGCATCCCCAAGTAGATTTCACTTTTAGTCCTGTCCCTGAAAGCCATTCCACTTCACTTGGAATCCATTTAATCCATAAAATTGTCTCTAGCTTACTCCCAAACCTAACAATCTATGATTTTATGCCTTGACATTTTTCTACGCCTCGACATTTTTCTACACCTCTTCCTCAGGACTACTAAACTCTAGGCACAGTGTTTTTGTTTGTTGTTGTTGTCTTTGTTACGTATGCCAACATCTGTCTTGTCTGAGAGCATTTTCATATCTGTTAGAGCAATCTGGCCTGCCATACTCCCCAAATTCTTAGCATCATTACCTATTTTCTTTCTTTGGTGGCTGTTGAAATATCACATCCTGATAGAGCACATCCCTGCCTATAGCATATAAAGCAGCCCTCTCTTCCTCATGCCTTTATTGGCAGAGTTATGGCCTAACAATGATTAGTCTAAATTCATTCATTCTCTTTCTTCCTTTTTCTTTGCCATGCTATAATGCTAGCTCCATGAAGGAAGAACCTACAGCGATCTTGTTATATCCCTAACCTCTACTGTGCTACGTGCCTGATACATTGTTTTGTGTACAATAATTTTTAAGTAAAGAAATGCTGTTTGGTCAGATTTCTACAGAAATTCTGCAAACAAATTAATAAGTAAGAGAGTGAACACACCAAAACTCTAACAAAACTTTGTTCAAGCCTGAATAAAATAAGAAATACCGCAAGTCTTTTACTATTCATGAAATGGTAGCTTTCTTCTGGCATTAAACCTAGACTTCACTATCTTGCAAATAGCCACAACACCTAGTAAATCAGCATTCAGCCAGATACAGAAAGAACATAGAGAAAGGATTTCAGCAGAGATGAAGTGAAAACAATCATAGCAATGTTCAGGGTACCCAGGTGATTTACAGGTAGAGCCATCTTGAATTTCAATTAGGTCCCTTATAATATTTGGCCTGAGAAAAACAACGCAATTCAGGATTCATCATCAATATTGAATTCTCCTCAGAGACATGGTTTTGAAAAATGCACACACCTCCCCATTAATGATTCAGGTGACTGTGTGAAGAGAATTGCCTGTTGGCACTAGGGTCCAGCTTTTCTTGAATACAGTTACATATTTTGTGTTTCTGTTATAACTGTTTTTCTCCATTTCCAAAAAATACAAACAAAAAGGATAGATTCAGCTTGCCTCCTCCAAAGTCATTCCTTTCTTGTAGTTTGCAATAGTGAATGGTTTTAATTTGTCTCATTCTGTTATTAATAGTGATTTAAAAAGAACAAGAATCCATATTGAATATCGACCATGATCAAACCACCGTAAACTGTCTACCTCATTAAAACCAGATTGCAGAGACTGTAATACACTCTAGTTTCAGGAGTTTACTCTCGGGCAAAGGAGCGATTTTGTTCTGAGGTCAAAAAATTTCATTCATGCTGCAAATTACTTTACTTCCAGTCATTGTGCAAAAGCCTGTGTATGTTTATCAAGGATTTTGGATGGCTTCTGCTATCTGTGTTTGTGCCAGGATCTTTGAAGAGAGCATTGTTCTTGTTCAGTGAATTCCAGTTCAGGACAGAAAAGACTATTCCTTCTCAAAATGACTCCTTTAGAAGCAAGCCTTCTGTGTAGGGTTTCTTAGCCTGGGTATCCATTTAGTTTTGCTGTGTATTTGTGGTGTGTATATGTGTGTTTGTGTCTGCATGTGTTTCTTCATCCTGAGATACTGTTGCTTACTTCGAGGGGTAATCTGTACTGTAGCTCATAAACAAAAATGTGACAAAAAGCCTTGTGATTTCAAACCTTCCATATATATTCAGATAAAGTTGCCTCTTAGTTCCCCTCCCTGTTCTTTCTATTCAGAGAGTTTCAAATCACGTGCCAGTTAAAACATGAGGACATTACAGTGTTCACAGGGACAACTGCCTTCACCGCCCTTGTAAATGTGCTATTTTCATTTTAAATAAAAAAAAAATTTCATACAGCGTTTTTCACTGGATCATCCTGAGGAGACTGGTCTGACTTCCTTGGTGATACATTTTACCAGTTGCTACCAATAAGGAATCGTTTTGTGATGGCTACAGAATTTGAAACCCTCTGCCACTTTGAATCCAGCTTTCAAATGTCCTTTTGCAAGTCCTGCCAAGAGCAAGCTTGTGTGTAGAGAGCCAGTGTTTCATTTGCAATTGAAAGAGACAACTCCTAACATTGAATGTGGTTTTTAATGGAAGGGAAAGAGCAAAATTTGGAAAGGAAGAAACTCAATGAAGGAGATACTGTGAGTGTCATTGTTCTTAAATTTTATTTTGTCTTAAATATTCAGTGCTGTCATGGACCCTTTGGTTTATGATTGTGGGTAGCTTGAAGTCAAACTTGTAAACCAGGTCACTTTTACTAAAATGTAGCCAGTGGCTTTTTCATATTTGAAGGGAGAAGAGTGGGAGCCTCTCCCACCAAGCAAGCTTAAGGACTGACCTTTAATTCATCACTGTAAGGAAGTCTGGCTTCTCAAACAAGGAGTCAGACCAGTTTTAACACAAAACAAAGAACTTGCCAAGAAAGTCTTGGGCAGAGACAGGAATGCTCAATACAGGAGGAGAAAGCACAATATATGCAAATGGTGGTGAAACTAGGACCTGGAATTTAGGAAAGCAGGTCACCCATGGCCAGGTAGGGACACTAGAAGGGTTGGCAGAGAAAATAAATAGATCAAATGGATAAAGTTCTATGAGAGAAGGAATGATGTCTTTTTCCAAATGTGTAGCCAGGAAGGGTGGAAACATTTGAAGCACTTTAAAAAGTTTTATACAGTACTTGAAGGCTTTAGCCATAACAGAAAGGTATGGGAGGCCATGTTTTAAAAAGCAATTTAATTACTACCACCAACCAGAAAAGCAGGTGCAGGTTGGCCCTGCCCCTAATTACCCTGATTTTATATCCAGATTACTAAGTGAGGTGGTGCTTTTGTATAATGTGCTCATAAGGAGCACCGGTCTAGGGAGGACAGGGGAGAGCTGAGTTAGGGCCTAAGCTGCTGTTGAGCAATTGCCCAGCTTGGAAACAGGCGGGGCAGTCTCGAGGCCTCAGAATCTTTGCCTTCTGAGGACAGTGGAGTTGTGGAATGAAGTGCTTAAGCTTCTAAATTGGGCCACATGAGTGAACACACTGACTCCTATGGTCAGCAACTGTGTGATTTGTCTGGCTATTTCAAATCTCTGAACCCATTTCCTAGTGAGATAATCAGACCAACTTTACAGGAATGGGTGCAACAGATTAAGAAAGAATGTACGGGTTGGGTATAATGTAGGTACTAAGTAAGTGACAGTTATTATCTACCTAAGGAAGAGATGGGGTGACTTTTCTGATTCCTTCTTACCCTTACCATTTTCTCATATCCTGACTTATTGTTAATGGTTTTAAAATTTCAAGTATGTGTATACCCACTACAGTGATACAGAATAAATGAGACTCTTTATGTCTTTAGTAGGCTGTCCTGATTTCACCAGTTGATTTCAAAAAAAAGGAACAGCATCACTGGGCCACATGAAAACAATATGCCATGAGAGAATTAATTCCCTAATGGGAACTTCACAGAATATTGCCACTATGCATTCCTGCTTTCAAAAATGATGCAAGATAAAGTGCCTTCTATATCTCTCAGGATGTGACTTTACAATCAAATTATTTTCACTGTCAGGAGGCATTTTCTTCATTCCTAGTCAAAAATTACCTCGTTAATTTCAGCTTGAGCCATAGTAAATACTTATCTCTTCTCACTGACTTGCTGGATATCTATCTAAAACAATCTTTTATCTGTGTGTTGAGAGGGGTCATTTGAGTGCATCTCTTTTAATGGTAGTTTTCTTACCAAAAACATGCATGTGGGTGTGATTTTGCCCTCAACATTTTCTATGCCTCTCTGCCACTGAGAATGTCTGAATGAATCAGAATGCCACTGTCTTACTTTTCTCTCATTGTTGGTACAAAATACCCAACATTCAAAGCTAAAAGAGGAAAGGTTTATTTAGCTCACAGTTTGTGGAGGCTTCAGTCAATAATCAGCTGACTCTAAGGCAGAGTGGGACATAGCAGAGGGACAACAGTTCATGGTGATGGAAGACTACAGAAGCAACAAGAGCACAAAAGAGAGGAGCAAGCTTCTCTTCCATCCCTTATATTGTAGATAGGCTACCTGCTTAGGGCAAGTGTAGAATTCACACCAATCACAGCACTAGACAATGAATCAATCATAAATTCTAGATCCACCTGCCTTCAAAAGGCCTGCTCCCCATGAATGCATGAGGATTTACTGGGACATCCAGACACAAACCATAAGAGACACTAACACTCCGTCAAAAATCCCTCAATTGTAGGGCTTAAGGAACAGGAAACATCTAATGATAAACATCAGAGATTGGAGAAATTCATTTAATAGGACATGAAAACCTAAGATTCACCAAGGAATCACTTGCTCTATATGATGCACATAATTCCTGGTGGCTCAAGCTTCACCAGGACCATCTGTATCTTCATTGTTAAGAGATACTCTAAAATCCTGCAAGATTGGAGCAAAATTTTATAATTAAAATTACAATAAAAAATAAACCATGTTTATTGTGCTTCTCAACATGAGAAAAGATTTTAACATTTGGGAAAAATTTATTTTATTTTATTTTATTTATTTATTTTTGATACCGGGGATCAAACTTATGACTTTGCACTTACCAGGCAGGTGCTTATGCCATTGAGCTAAATTCCTGGCCCCTGGAAACAGTTTTTAAAACCAGAGTAAAAACTGAAACACTTTGTTGTTTTTGTTATTGTTTTACTTTTCTGGTTGATTCTCTAAAATACTTTTTCCAGAGTACTTCAGTTTAACCATTTTTTTATACAAGTTGTTTTTCTAGGATTTTTTTTCAGATATTATCAGTTGAGTTATCTAGTGAGAACTGAAAAAAAGAGTTAAAAAATAGGCATAATTGATTTTGTCATACAACTAGGAGCTAAAGGGTAGGAAAGGCTTCATGTTTGGTAGAGCCAAAGACTCATGGATGCCATCCAAGACTCAGATTCTTTCTATCTCCCAAAATATAGTGACATGGATCTGATCTGTTGGTTATATCTTAGGGCTGGTAGCTTGATGGATTAAGCAGTCCTAGAGAGTTCACCAAAAATGCAATGTCTAAAAGAAAGGGATTATATTTTTTAGAAGCAAGTAGATTTTCAGGGAAATTTCAAATCTCAGTGGCTAACGATGGTTCATACACCCATCTGGGAACTGATAAAGGACACTTAAACCAATCAGGCTCAGACATGAGTTTGTGGCTGTGAGGGAGAATAACAGGTGATCAATGTATATGGGGATATTTTCTCTGTCCCTCTTGATGTTTGAATTTGCTGAAATAAACTAACAATGCATAAGCAAGCAGTAGAAAAAACATACAAAGTATTAACATACACATGTGCACAGGAGCCACACAAAATGTGAAATTCAAAGAAGTGCCAGTGGGTTAAAGCTCTACTAGACAGTATGGAAAGTAATAGGGGCTTGGGCTCCAAAGAGATAGTAGCAACCATGGGAGGATTGTTACCTCTGTTGCTCTATGGGAGGAGAGGGAAAAATAAATGCACTGTCAACAAAGGTTTTTCTCCAGGTAAGCAGAAACATACTCAAGAAGACATTCCCAGATTGTTTGACAATCTCTCCTTCCTGTTACTTAACTAATGAATATTTCCTGTAAAGACACAAATCTTCTTTACAAAAGAGCAGCTTTTAAGAGTTATTCCTGTGTCTATAATTTATTTGCATAGATACCTCAAAATGTAACAAAGAAGTGTATTTTGATGTGGATAGTCTAACCTCCCACACTTAAGAGTACTGTAATTTTGACAAACCACATTTTCACACAAGTGCCACATGATATTGTGCTGTTTCTATGTGTTTCTATGAAGGTGAAAAGAGATACTTATTGAGAAGTCATATGGATTATTATCAGACTTTGCACTTAGTGTTTTAAAATACATCTTATACTTTTCCTTTATCAACACTCAGAATTAGTGTCAGACACTGCTTGCTATCTAGCAAATAATTACCCTTTTAAAAAAAATTGTTCAACTAAAAGCACTTACTTCCCATTCTCTCTTGTCACTGTGTTCTGGTCGTATTTGGAGTTCTCACCAGTATAAGTCAGAGAAAAATCTTCCAGGGTGTCTAGGAAAAGCAAATGCTTCTTTGGTACAAGGCCCATCTCTTTCAATTCCCATTATGTTCAGTTACTCTCCACCATTTATAATTATTTTAAATACTTCCTATATACACATCTAGAGTCACATCAGTATCATAATTTCCTTTTAAACATGTAACGTATTTTAGAAAACTCAAGAGAAGTAAAGCCTAATGGATTTATCCAGTTTTGTTGACCATGTTTCATCTGCCTTCCTGATGTTCCAGGTTTACTTCTTTCATCATTTTCTTCTGTTTAGAGAGCTTCCTTTGGTTATTCTTTTCATGATGATGACAAATTGTTACTTTATTTACCTGAGAACATCTTGATTTCTCTTTCATTCTTGAAGGATGTTTATATTTGCTATAGGGTTTTGAGTTAACAAAGTTTTTGTTTTTCTTCTCAGAGAAAGAAAAAATATTCTGTCATTTCTTTCTGCTGTCTATGATGGTTTATGAGAAGTTTTCTGTCCTTCAGATTGCTTTTTTTGGGCAGGTAAAAACGTCATTTTGCTCGAAGTGCTTTCAAGATTTTTAGTTTGTATTTGGTTTTCAGTAGTATAATTGGGTGGTATCTTGGTGTGAATTTCTTTGTGATTTTCCTGTTCATGTATGATCTGACTCTTGAGTCTGGAGATTTATGTCCCTTGGGAAGATTTGGGAAGTTTTATCCATTATTTATTTAAGTACTCTTCCAGCTCTACTTTCTTCTTCATCTTCTTCCAGTCACCTGATGATATGAGTATTAGATCTTTTGCTATTGGCCAGGGATTTAGCTCAGTGACACAAGTGCCTGCCTGGCAAGCACAAGGCTGTGAGTTCAATCCTTGGTACCCACCCACCAAAAAAATTTTTGCTATAATCCATTAGATTTCTGAAACCCTGTTTATTTTGTTCATTCTATTTTTTCTCTGTTGTTTGAACTAAGTTCTATCGTTCAATCTCTTAGCTCACTGTTCCTCCCCTTTATCCTCTCCTTTTTATTGTCACCTCCATCAAATGAACTTTTTACTCCTCTTTTAGTGTTCTTTAGTTCTAAAATTTCTAGTTCTTACTTCTTTATATCTTTTAAATTTTTATAAAATGATCTCTGCTTTCCATTTGTTTCATATATAGTCAGAATTGTTTATACAAACATTTTTCTTTCTCTTCCCTGCCCTGCCCTTTTTTTTTCCCAGTGTTGATGGCATGCAAGGCCTTGCTTTATGCAAGTCAAGTGCTCTACTCTTAGCCTTCACTAAAGCATTGTTTTTATCTTGCCAGCCTGAAAACCTCTGAAAATTCTACCAACACTCATCATCTTGGTACTGGTATTTATTGCTTTTGTTTTTAATTCAAGTCTTCCTTGGTTCATGTTATCTTGATTTTTTTACTAAAACCTGGATATTTTCCCATTATTTTAATGTTCTCTGAATTTAACTTAAAATTTCAGCTTTAGCTGACTTTCTCACTCAAGCATGTCTAGGAAGGTCAGGGTATTACCCGATTTCTGCCATATGCTACTAGAAGTCTTGATTTCCTGTTCTGTCTCTGTGGACACCCAGATAGGCCTGGTTCTCCAGGCCTGGGATGAAGGTTCCAGTTCTCCGGAGAGTCTTCATTAACACTGCAGATCCATAGCTTTATTATTTGCCAGTGGGGATAAAGACTCCAGCACCTTTCTTTAACTTTTTGGCAATATCATAGCATGGGTGTTTAGGTACATGTTAGAGCTTTGTGAAGTTGAAGGTATAGACTTCCATCATGGATTTTGCTATTTTGGATAGGACTGAACCTCTTTCTGTGATGTTGGCTAAAGTACAGTGGTTACAGGCTAAAGGTTTGCATTTCACCAAGCTCTCTTTCCCTTATCCTTTGGCTAATGTGAATAGCCTTTTATTTTCTGGAGATATTTCTCACAGAGCTTATTGACATTTTCATACTGCCAGTCTCTTTATCTCCAAGCACGGGACATATGAGAAGAAAAAATGGAACTCACCATCATGTTACTGCTTAGGACTTAATTCCTCACCAGGCTGTACTGTTTTCTTCAACTTTTAGAAATTTCTTTTGATTGTCATGGCCTTTACTTGTATTTTGAGGGTGGAATAGGGGCATTTATCAACTCCATAATTCTGGAAGCAGGAGTCATTCAGGAATATAGACTTTAAATAAGCATTCCAGATGTTCCTAGACAGACAGATGTTCATAAATCTCTTTTGCAAGACCATCTTATAGATCATGACACTGTAGCTTCAGATATTCAGGTTGCATAACATAAAGTCTACATTGGAATTTACATCTCTTGGCTTCTATTTCAATATTATTTTCTCCTTGTGACACAAAATAAAGCTGCTAAGAATACTGAAAGGAATTAATATACCAACTTCACTGATATTCACAGAGATCAAATAGTTTGCCTAAAGGTAGTTCATGGGCTTAAAAAAAAAAGTGAAACCATAATGTTTCTAATTCATTTGCTTCTCACAAGTTGCAAAATAATTTCTACTGAGTAGGATTCCAGGCAATTGTTCCAAGATGGGGCATTGCCTACACATGACAGAAATTCTTGGAAATTAAAGTCAATACAGTATATTAAAGGCATTGCACATAGCCAGGATAGTCTGACTTATACACAGTGAAGCTTATCCAGTTATGTTAATACTCATTTGGCAGCTGCCTCTATAATTGCCTAATTCAGTTGGTAGACATGCAGGAAATGTTAATTCTCTGCAAATATAGTTATTCATAACTCAGTGTCAATTGTTTCACCTTTCACAGGAACAGTTCTTCAGATGTGACTGCCATTGGGGGCAGGAGGTCTGTATTTAGTCACCATTGAGGAGTCCTTGAGCTCCCTGAAGTTAAACCTAGAGGGATAGGAAATGGCATGAAACCAAAGGTAGCACATGAATGCATCTAATGAAATACAGGCATCCTTCAGTGACTGCCTTTTTTGATTGGCCTTGTGCACAGGTTGTACCAGATGGTGCTCTCATGGTTTCCATCAATGTAGAAATGTGATGAAGAAGGGGAGGAGAAAAATGGATGAGAAAAATAACACCAATCTGCACAGCTGAAAAAATTATGATTGCATAGCTAATGACCCAGGGAATTACACAAAGCCAAATTCATTGGAACTCAGGCCACATGCAGGCACATGTCACAACTTAATGATAAAAGATGAATTGTTTTATTTCCTACATAGTAACTCATGATGTGGTAGCAATTTTTCTTTCTAAATCACTATTGCAGAAATCAAGTCATAAGGAGATGGATGTAATTTGAAATTTTTAATTTTGAAAGGGAATTGAGGTACCAGGTCTTGTACTACTTAAAAAGTTAAGATAGGTCAGTAAATATTATATTGATGCTCATTTTAACCTGTAAAATTAGCAGGTAACAACCCACAAGATGTTGCAGGCAGTCTTTCTGCCCTCAAAATATAGATTATGCATCCCTTGGAGGGAAGGGTCAAATCTTGCCCTCCATTGTGACCATTTAACAGGACTTATTGAAATTCTGCCATGTATGTGGCCCTGCTTAACAACCTGTGATAGAAAGATGAAAAAGACACTGCTCCTACCCAGTCTGGAAGAACTCACACTGTGTAAATATTGATCAGAATTGGATGAGTGATTGCTATTCCCCATAGAGACCCTGATGAGGTTTCTGAAATTCTCACTTCCTTCCATTATAGCTGTGAAAGCTGATATTCAAATGCTAGTAGTTCAAGTATTCATTCTGTAATTCAGTCAGTCAGTCATTCAGCAAATCTTTATTGAATACTGATTATGTGTCAGACACTGTCCTTGGCACTAGGATAAAAGTAGAAAGTAAAATTTTCATAAAATTATAATATATGGATATATGTTAGTACAAACTATGATATGTTTGTTTTGTTTTGTTTTGTTTGATATTAGGGATTGCAACCAGGGCCACATAACCATTTTTAAAAATACATAGTGCGGGGTTAATGATGAAGGATGGTGTAAAAGATTATGTTCTGTTTCATGCACAGAAATTAATTGTGGAATTACTAATGACTATTAGGTTTGGGAGAAATGCATAGAACTATTAATGTCTTGAATATGTACTAGCCAATTAAGAAAAAGTGTGAGACAGAAGCTGGGTACAGTGGTACATATCTCTAATCTAACTGGGTAGACTGAGGAGGAAAAGCGTGAATTTGATCCATGTAGAGACTTAAGGAGTTCTTGCCTCAAAATAATTTTTTTTTGGTACTGGAGATCAACCTCATGCTTGCCAGGCAGAAGCTTGTGCCACTGAGCTATATCTCCAGCCCAAAATAGACATTTTTTTAAAGGACTGAGTATATAACTCAGTGAAAAGCCCCCGGGTGCAATCTCTAATATTGTACACACACACACAAATACAAATAAAGCAGATGCAATTACTACTTTGAATCTTTAAGAGCTTATTTATATAAACTACATTAGGGAAGTGCCTTAGAAGTTTGGCAATAAAAGACCCAACATTTTAAGTTCATGTAATTGGTTGAAATCTGGCCAAACATTGATAACAAATGCCACTCTTTCCCATCTGCTAGTTTATGTAAATGAGTCAGTGATCTCATTTAGTCTGCTAGAAGACAGGTGTCTCTATTGCTAAGAGAGCTATTTGGTTGGCACTTAGCCCTCATCTCAGGCGAAAGTTTTCAATTTAGCTGTGGGGTAAGGTTCTGTTTAGGTAATGATTCTGAGAATTGCAGGACTAGAGAGTAAGACCAGAACTGAAAATCATCATGGGTTTGTGTCTAGTCTGTCAGGGAACTGACTCAAGTCATGACAAGTAATATTTGAGACTACTGTATATACCTGATTACCTCAGTGTAGAAGATTTGCCAAGTAAAGACTTCAGAAAGAATTTTTTGCTGAAGATTTTCAACTCAAATTTTAACAATACAAGCTTAATTGGGTAGCAGAACATATTTCTTTCTGGCTTTTTAAAAATCCATTTTGCATATAATACAAGAATGCAAGTATTTTTGTATCCCTTGTAGAGAGAGAATATCATAGATACAATATTCCATTTAGGAAAAACCATAGCTATTTGTTTGCAACTATTATCAGTAAATAGAGAAGAGCACAGATCGTAGTCCTTTGAGTCCTAATCATTTTATCGGCACTTACTAAGTCTGTAGTTCTGAGAAAATTTGCCTTGTTTTGAGGACTGACTGAGCTCATGTGTACGATGCAGTCAGAGCAGTGCCTGGAATATGTATTGTATACAAGTTATCTCATATCATTGTATTCCAGAAACAGCATGAAGTCAAATTTTAAAAACTCACATTATTTAAATCTGACATCAATTCTTTGACATGGGTATTATATATTGTCACTTTATAGATGAGGACAATAAGCTTCAGTATAGCTAATAGTAGAGAGTAATTAAGGTTGCTTATTAGGTCTGAATAATGATAAGCCAAGATCTGTCTACCTGAGTTGCTTCATATCACATAGCTTAGATGTAGGTGTAAGACAAGGAGCATGATCTAGAATTCCTGGTTCTCAGTTGATTATATCTTCATACACTGTACAGAACCAAAGTAAATCCAATTTCTGATTTCTTTAATGCAATGGAAAAGTATTTACAATTTAGTAAAAATGCTAAATTATGCCTTACTAGAAACAATGAATTAATAGCCAGAGAGACTTAATTTTTCTTTCTTCTAATAACTTACTAATTAATACTACCCAGGCATGTTTTATGCTAAATCCTAGGGTCATAGGGGTAAGCACTATGGACAAGATGATTGGTGGCAATTTTTTATTAGGTTTTAATGACTTAGATTTTTCCTTTTATCAGTCTTCACTAAATTATGAGCTTGGTTTTCATTCTGTAGTCTTCATTTATATGCACACAATATATTTGTCCATAATTATGTCACAATAAAATACTATTATTCAGAACACTTAAAATAAATGCTACTTTTAATTATTATTCTTTCGAACATTGCTCCTTAAGATCTGTGCATGTTTATTGCACTCGTGTGTAGATGTCAGTAGAATGCAGCTAGTTTCACAAGTCCATGACTTCAGAGCTTCTGAAAGATAGACCCTAGTGAAGGAATTCATTACAGGTCTATGAACCAGGGCAGTGGCATACATTGAAGTTCACACATCATCATTCATACTAATCTGATTAACTTTCCGGTCTCATTTCCAGAGTTCAGGGATCAGGAATTTTGGCAACCAGCTGGGTAACAGAAGTCCCTCCCCAAGGATCTTGTAAATTTCTGCCCATATGTTCCCTGTAAAATTGCATTGCCTACAGCTTTCTTCCCACAACTCATGTCTGGAAAGGTGACCAACCAACCAAATCTTGTGACAAGGCACTTCAGCCTTTCAGGAAAATGGAAATGTATTCATATTATCATCTCTTGCTGAGATACACATCAATTTTATTGATAATATGGGTGAGGAGAATGACAAAAATATTAGTGCAAAGATATTGTATAATACCAATCTTTTAATACATGGAATCAGTTTTTTTTTTTTTTTTTTTTTTTTTTTTGCGGAACCGGGGATTGAACTCACAACCTCGCGCCTCCCAGGGCAGGCGCTTAAGGCACTGAGCCAAACTCCCGGCCCTGGTTTTTTGAGGCAGGGTCGCACTATGTAGCTCAGGCCGGCCTTGCGCTCGCGTTGTAGCCCAAGCCGGCCTCGAACTCACAATGCTCCGCCTACCTCAGCCTCCCGAGTGCTGGGATTAAAGGCGTGCGCCACCACGCCCGGCTAGGAATCAGTTTTGAAAGGATCTGGTATCATAAAGCATATGAAAAGATGGTGGCTCTTCTATCTTCCACAATAAAATGTGAAAAACAGTGTTTTAGAATGTGGAATCTGATGTAATTCTCACCAGTTGAAGAATCTTAAGGGAGAATCAATTAACAGTGATTAATTTGTAGTATTCCCACAAACACTATTTTTAACTACTGTAAACTAAGGTTTGACTCAAACACTTATGATGTTTTAAATGATAGCAATTCTGGGTAGGGATTTTCCTTATCTGATTTCCCTGGACCTCAAGGTAACACTTGGAATAAAGGTCTTCTACTTGCCAGCAGCTCTCATCATTGAATAATAAGTGAAAGTTCTCTTCTTCTTAGTAACTCATAAGAGCTTGCACTTAGAGTCAGCATGGTGCCCTTTTCTCTGGTTTTCAGGTTGAGTTGGTTATTATTCTCCTTGTGTTCATCAGAAGATTTTTTGGTGAAAAAATGTTTCATGCAAAGTGGATTGTGACTGCCCCAGCTCAAACCTATTCTGAACGATGTCGCCCTTCACCATAGTTTCTAAAACTACTTTGGGAAATATATATATATATATATATATCTGATTTTGTGACTGGGTGAAAGGGTCCTGAGGTCTATTTGAAACCTTCCATAAATTGTATAAACCCTGTTAACAAAACTCCACCTAATTGATTTGCCACAATTACTTGCATGCTGCTTCTCTTCCATAAAGCATAATTGCTGGTATCAATAACTGAAGTGAGCAAGTAACCTGGTTCTCCTGTCTTAATTTTAACGGAGAAATTCTAGACCCCAAGGAACCATCATTTCTGGAAATCTCTGACTCTTGGTCTTCCTACTTGTCACAAGTTGAATTTGAATACCTAGGAACAAACTGGCATCTCATGAACATCTATTCCCACCAGCTGAGCCAAGTGTTTACCAAGAGTCTGTTATGCTAGAGTATGTTAAATCTGTTTAAATTGTTTACTTGTTAGCATAATTACATAATGTAATTAAATATAATATAACCTGATGAAATACTAGTCTGAAAATAAAGAATGGTGTTGTGATAGAAACAAATTGGAATGTTTAAAAATAAATGTTTTCAATGGAAGTAGCAAAAATATTGTTAAATATGTGACAATACTACATATAAATCGTATATATGTATATTGATATTTCTGAATACCTTTAAATTCTAATTCTTTTTAACAGAAACTAAAAATGGAAATTAGAGATTGTTTATTATGAGCATGGTTTATGAAAGAAACATAATAGAAAACATTGATTAGATGACCCATATGTAAAGAAAAGTTCTTGGCCTTGTATTCAAAGACTGCTTTGTAGAAGTTATGACAAAATATGGGGATGGCAGTATAGTTCATTAGTAAAACACTTGTCTGGCATGCATAAGACCCTAGGTTTGATCCCCAGTACCACAGAAAAATATGAGGATTGTATAACTTTTTTTTTTTTTTTTTTTTTTTTTTTTTTTGTGGCACCGGGGATTGAACTCACAACCTTGTGCCTGCCAGAGCAGGCGCTTAAGGCACTGAGCCAAACTCCTGGCCCTGGTCTTTTGAGGCAGGGTCGCACTATGTAGCTCAGGCCGGCCTTGTGCTCGCGTTGTAGACCAAGCCGGCCTCGAACTCACAACACTCCGCCTACCTCAGCCTCCCGAGTGCTGGGATTAAAGGTGTGTGCCACGCCCGGCTCGAGGATTGTATAACTTATGATTCCTGCTTTAATCTGCTTCTTTAATGAACTGATTACTAATCTGTACTTTGTAAATAGAAGCTTTCTGTTGCTGTTGAAGTTACTTTCTGTGTTTCTGTGTTGTGCTTGTCTTGAATTAGCCCCAAAGTGTGGTAATATCCTATCACTGCTTTACTTTCCGTCAGTCACAGTGTGCTGGCTTGCATCACATAGAGGAAGTACAAAGATTTAATGCTGGCTGTGGACTGTTTCACGTCACTGTCCAGATCTGTGTTTTATTCTCAACTTCCCATTACCTTACATGGTTCCTGGCAAATATGAAGAGAACCTGGTGTGAATAATTTTGAGAAAGGAAGAACTAGTGAATATATAATTAATGTCTTGTTCCTACTCTCATGTCAGCTTGGGAGAATGAAATACTAAATTATTAAAAGTTAAAACAGATAATATATAATTATTTAAAATGTTTTTTATTGGAAAAATAATAAGCACCTATTCTAGTCTGGCACTTAGAAAGATTATAGAGATGAGTAAGATACACAATACATAAGGTAAAATTATGAGTATTCAAAATTTAATGGAGAGGATGGAGACAGTGCAAATGAATCAGAATAGGTGTTTAAACAAATACAATTGCTATAAAATGACAGTGAAAGTAGTGAATAGTGAAACCTGAGTGTAGGGAAAGAAGTGATCAATGCAGAATTGATGTTTGAATGAAGTCATTTGAGTACAGACTTTAGAATTAGACCTGACTTAAAAATCTAGACTCTGATACTTGGGACTCATTGATTTTGAGCAAGTTAGAAAACCTCTCTCTGAGTTCCAGTTTCTCATCTGTAAAGTGAAGCACAGGATGCTTCTGTAGCTACAAGGATGAAAGGCGGGAACATATTTGCGTGCGTTATGCTTAGCCACAGTTTTTGATCCACAGTAAGCACTGAGGATCTCTGAGTTAAGTATGAAGGGAAACAGACTGTGAAGATTGGAAAACACTGAAAAAAAACAAGTGGCATTTGAACTTTCTGAGATGATAGTAAGATTGGATATGAGTACATGAAAGTGGAAGGAGGACAGAGAATACAAGGTAATGTGTTTTCAAGCTCGAGAACAGCAGGAGCTGTACAAATTCTGGGAGTGTTAGTGTAAAAAGAAGAGCAAGAAGGCTTGATCATCCTCAGAAAAGGGAGTGGTTATGCAATTTTGTGCACACTAGAATTCCTTTAAAGTACTGGGAACAAAATGTTTATTGTACCTGGAATATTGACCACTTTATTTTAGAGTGTGATTTTTAAGGTAGAGAGAGAGGGGCCCAGGTGGCACCGACCACGACCACGAGACAACTGATCTGCCCTCTGGGGGACTGGGTGACTGGTGCGGACTTCCGGAGGAGAACGAGAATGGGCCCTTTCGGGACCCACCCCGCTGGGCCCGGGTGGCACCGGTGGGCCAGCTTGGAATCAAGGACAGAAAACCCCCCACACCCCCAAGCAAACTGCTGGTTCCGAGGTCTGGCTAAATTGGTAGCAACTAAGGCACATTAAGCAACTACATGCTAGTATTGTTTCATAGATTTTGTAGGCTGAGCATCTCTTTGGAAAATGACAGTAGGCAATGTAGCAAATATGGGTGATTCTCTTCTGTCTTGTCTCACTGTTTTGCTTTACTCTGATCATTTTTTTCTTTATTTTATATTGTTTTTATTGGTTTTATTCTGTTTTGTTTTTGGTTCAATTCTACTATACCTGTTGGAATGGTCAGCTATTCTGAAGGTAACAAGATATACTATAGTAGCTACTGTATTCACATTATTTTTCTTCAAAGTTCTGTACCAGTTCTACTGCTTTGTTTTGATTGACTTTGTTCTGTTATGTTCTGTTGGATTTTACTATCTTTAAAATAAAAAGAGAGAGAGAGAGAGAGAAAACAGCTCTTTGAAAAGATAAGGCAACCACGACAGTGGCAAAGGAAGCTGGAAGGGAGAGAAGAGAGGGTATCCAAGGGAGAGGTGCAATCCCACAGTGAATCATCTGCCACTGCCCACTCTGTGACACTTCTGATAGAAAACGTCTTCGTGTCTTCCTATGATTCTGGTATAAAGCTTGTAGTACTTAAATAATTTGATTTGAAATAATCTTGCTTCTTGTGCGATGTGCTTCTATTCACCTCATTGATTTTGATTTTATGGTCAGTAAAGTTTCTGTTATTTCTGCAAATTTCCTGTCTGGTTAGTCCCTAGGAGTTCTCCACTTTTTATCTTGTGTTTGGAAGTACTGATTCTTGTCTCAATGTTCACCCATTTCTTCCCTTTAGCTTCCTTTGAGTCTTTTCCTCCTCCAAAAGGCCCTAGCAACCCACATATTTCTGTCCATGACAACCCACATACTTCTGGTTCTCTGACCCATGGGTTTTACTAATGGTGTGTATCATTTGACCTTTATATTACATGTATCACTCCTAGGTTTTAGACAAGTAAATATTGTGTGCATCTTTCTATTTCATTAAACCATGGGGCCCCTCACTAATATGTATTCAAAGAATATAAATGGAGTGCCTGCTATGTGTAAGACTGGAAATGTGCATATAGCAATGAATTGCCGTACTCCATGTTGTCATAGATCTCAAGTATAGCAGGCGAGACAACAGAAATAGGCTATAACTAAATTAGATGATTTCTGATGATGATAATTGTTAGGTTTTTCCTTGGAGCGGCAGAGAAGCAAAGGCAGAAAAAGAAAAAAAAAGAAGGCCTTTACTGCGGGTACAGGAGGGCTACAGAAGAGTGAGAGGTCCGTTCCAGGCAGACAAGCAGCAGGCTTCTATTAGGTTTGACAGGGGGTGGAGTTTAAAGGGGCAGACAGAATGACGTATTACAGCTGATTGGGGGAACAGTGGCGCACTTGGGAAAAGCGGAAAGTTCAATTTCAGTTTGAAAGAAGAACACGGAAGTTAGTGTTGAAGGGAGGCACTGTGGTCTTTAGTCTTTAGGGTCCAGCACCGTGTTGGGCAGGCGCCACGCTGAGCCTGGCACAGCTTCACATGGGCAGAATTCATTAATAATTTCTTAAGGGAATTAACCATGTGGTGCTGGATGGGGAGAGGTGTTGTGAGGATCAAGCAAAGCGTGTTAAATAGAGGATCCCAGAAACACTTTCTGATAAGATTATATTTGAAAGGGACCTGAGAGAAGGGGGAGACAATGAAGTGACCCAGGAACATAGAATGTTGGCAGAGACAATAGTTAAAAAGGCCCTGTAACTGGTTAGGTTGACTTCTTTGAGAAAGAGTAAGAAAAAAGTGTGATTGGAGCTCAAGAGGTCAATGGACAGGGTGAAGAGGTAAGAAGGAACCAGCCCTTGAGGACTGTGGTGCAGAGTCTGATTTTATTCAAAGTAAAAGAGAAAGTAGAAAAGGCTTTTAAAAAGAATATTTGCGTTTCAAAGAGATTCCTCTGGTCATTGGAGATGAATTTTCTGGAGCAGACGGAGATGAGAAGCACATAAATTTGATGAGTTGCTGTCAGTTGAGGCTATTATAACTGTACCCTACAGGCTGGGTAGCTTAAACAACAAAAATTTATTTCTCACATTTCTGAAACTCAAAATTCTTTGAGTAGGAGACAGTGTGGCTGGGTTCTGCTGAGGGCTGTGTTTCCTGGATTGGAAATGGCTGCTTTATTGCAGTATTGCAGTATTGTCTCATGGCAGAGAAATAAGGATATCATCTCCTTTGCGGATATTTTTATGAGGGCACTAATCCCACTTATTGGGGCACCACAACCTTCACTAATTACCTCCTGAAGGCTCTACCTCCAAATACCCAAATCTTTGACAACAGTGTTTCAACAGGTGAAATTTGGAGAAACAAAAATATTCAGTTTGAAACCAATGCTATTGGTATTATCCTACCTGAGAAATGATAGTGACTTTTAATATGATGGGAGCATTTAGATTGATTAGGGACAGATACTGAAGAGAATGGAAGTAACTATGACATGACTTGCTGATGAAGTGAAGGAGAGAAAGAAGAAAAGAACTGAAAACCGAATCCTCAGTGTTTGTTCAAAGTATTTGAATGGGTGGTGGTGCCATTACTAGGGGAAGAAAAGCTCTGGATTCATTCAGTAGTTCTAATTTTTTAGAATTATGTTCAATAAAACAGAACTGTTTAAAAGATATGCTAATGCTACAAAATATATATCCAATTTAAAATTATGAATTTTATCATTTCTATAATGTATATCAGGATTTGCTACTTTTTCCCAATGAACTACATTGGAAATAGTTTAGGTTTTTTTGTTTGTTTTGAGACAGCATCTATGTAGCCCAAGCAGGCCTAGAACTTGTGGCAGGCCTAGAACTCCTGCCTCAGCCTCCCAAGCTCTGGAATAACAGGTGTGTGCCACCCTACCCAGTCAGCATTTTAAGTTTGCAGGCCACACTATCTTTAGCCTTCCCCAATACATATGGGTGAGGCTGTGTTGCAATAAACCTTTATTTCCAGAAGCAGCCTTTGGACCATACGTGTGCGAGCCTTTGATACACATGGTAGTAGAATGATGATCTTAACAAAACCCATAAATGTTCCTAATTCTTATAATCTCTCAGAAATATATTAAATAGGAGATGGAAGTTTCAGAAGGGATTGATAAATAAAGTTATGGTCTTTTTAGAGCTATTTTATTTTTTTCTTTAAGAATTCCTACAAGCAACTGATTCCATTCAAATCCTTGTCCCAAATACACAATGCACAAAATTTTAAAATCTGATATTAGTGATTTAATTGAAATACTTCTGTTGTCAAGCGTCAATATAGCAGTAAAAAAGCCTTTTAAACTGGCAGAGATAGAATTCTTATTGTTATTTCTGGTTTATTTCAATTATTCCAGGTGGTATTTTATTCTCCTAATTTTTCTAAATTATTTATCATTGAAAGGTGTCATCTGAATTTGACAATTACTTCCCCTTTTCAGGGGTCAAAACTAGTTACTGTCTGTATGTCATGGAAGAATACAAACCCTATGTTCTAAAGGTTATTAATATTTACTCCAAATTGAGATGCATTGAAGTAGCTACTTTTAGCTTGCCTTTCAAGTCCTGGCAACAAAAAGGACAGAAAGATCAATAATACATGATGGACAACTAATTGCTTTTGCTTCAACTTGCAAACTGCCATTCCTCTCAGAGCTCATTCCAAAATCCATTTGACAATCTCATATATGTTTTCAACCTTGGATCTCAACAGCCTAGACTCCAAACTGAGTAGAAAGAATATGATAAAAACATTTCTATCAATAACCTGAATATATTTATATGTACTTCTCAATGCTATCCATATAAGATATCCATATAGGAAATTTATTAGCAGTAATTACTAAGATTACTATTAAGAACTGGGACATTATGCCTCTTGCTAAGAATAATAGTCTTCTAAATGCTATTTAATTACTTTTTAGTGCTTTTTAATGATTTCACTCACTATTGCAAAATCAAAGCTTCACATTGAAAATGCATTTATTAAGTTCTTATTTAGCACTCATACTATTAGCCAACACATTTTCCCTATTACAGGCCATGTTCTTATCCAAAGGCTTTATAAAATTAATTTTATCAAGCCTTTAAACTGCATAAGGTACACATTCCTATTTTCCATATGGAGACATAAAGAAGTGTCTGTAGGTTCATGGTAAAAATTTCTGTATTTTCCACTTGTCAACTTCTTGATCTTGGGCAAACTCATACATTGTTTTGTGACTCATTTTTTCCACCTGTGAAATAGGAATAAAAATTAATTATTGTCTCATTGAGTTCTTTTGAAGATAGAGTAGGTTAATAACTTAATGTACTTACAAGTGTGCCTTGCAGATTTTAAAAACAGTTAATGAATAAGATAAAACTAACTTGACAGAGGTCACATAGAATAGCAAGGTCTTTATGTACAGACCACCGCGGAGAATGCAAGGATGAATCAACACAGTGGGAAGAGCCAACAGATATTATCAACTGGAATGTTTTCAGAATATTCAGCCTGGTTTTGAATTTTACTGAGTGGAGAATTAATCTCCATTTCACAATGTAAGGGAATTTGTTCCACTGAACATCTCCTTACCTGTATACATGGGTAAAAATTTTTAGTTAACCTAATCAGACAAGAATTAAACTGAATACATGAGTTGTTCTTGTTTATATATTTTTGTAAGCTTGGCATTGAAGTAAAAGTGCTTTCATCTTCTTACTAAAAATTTTCTGGAAAAGCCTGATATGGTGGTACACACTTATAATCCCAGAACTTTGGGAGCCTGAGATAGGAGGATTGCAAGTTTGAGGCCAGAGAGACTTAGCAACTTAGTAAGACCCTGTCTCAAAATAAGACATGAAAAACAAGGGGGCCTGGGAATGTACTCAGTGTGACATTCCCTGCTTCAATCCTTAGCAATGGAATAAAAAAATTACTGGGGAATAATTTTAAAGAGCTACTTTTGCAAATTAAATATTAAATTAAACCTTTCTTATCAAAAGGTTGATTTTTTAATTACTTTTAAAATAATACTCTGCCAAACTATGGACACATAATGTAATTATTAAAATTAAAATGCTAATAAAATAATAACCAATTAAAATAATGCCAAACTTTGGATTTTGGCAGTATAGTTTTCATAATTAACAGGTTGTGCAAGTAACTTTTATTCCTGAGACTGTACAAATATTTAGTTAAAACTCACATTCGCAAACATAGTATTTATTGTACATTTTGAAACCTGATTAATTTTAAAAGTGATGGGATGACTTTTACAGCACTGAACTTCGGTTCGTTTTCACTTGTCTCATCCAGTAGCTGATTTCAATTTTGGCAGAAAACACACTTCTTACTTCTACTTATTAAGCAGTAACGCTTCTTAAGCATTTAAATATCTCATCATCTTAATTTAAAGCTTTAATCCATTTACTTTTAAATGTGAACTCAAAGTTATTGCTTAGCTAGATGAGAAATTTAAGCAGGAAATTAAATAAAAAAGATTACAGAAAATGTTCAAATCTCCCTCCTTACTTTTCCTCTGAACATACTGCTTGTGTTGAATTTTAAAACATAGACGCCCGTCAAGCCTATGGACAGAGTGCAAAGTGTGAGTTTGCAACTGCGCTGAGAATGAGGCCTCTCTGGCTGATGAGCCTACTGTGTCTCAGATACAGTGCTGAGCCACTTCGTTTCTTTGCCAAGGCCTTAAAACAGAAAACCACCGACAAGTCTTTTGAAGATTTCTCTGTCATGTCCCTAAAATCCCATCCTTGAGCATGAAAAAATCGATGAGGATGATGTTGGGAGTCCTGCTTGAGAGATCAGTTAAGTCAGGAGTTACTCTACATATAATTATATGTTTCCTTGGTCTTCTATACTGGGGACTGAGTGTGTGACACAGTCGTTGTCGTGGAATCATTCCCTTAGTGTTGCAAGTCCTTTAAAAGTTTTCTTGAACAAAATTGATTTGCTTTTCTCAGGGTCTTGTACTTTTAATGGGCTTCGTGTTGTTACAAATACTCAGACGGGGCTTCCTTTTCAATTCCCTAAAAGGTTAGATTGAGACAATTTAATTCCTTTTGTGAGCCTTTTGGAAGTAATCTTGGACGGAAGCAGTGAGGAAATAATTGCTATAGATCAGCCTCCAGGTCAGCAATCTTAGATTTGCTGGCAACTTGGTAGAAATGCAAGCTTTGCAACCTGAGCCAGCCCCTCTGAACCAAAAACCCATGGAGATGGAGTCCAGCCCTCTGATACACTCAGGTTCTAGGACACTATAGAGAAACACTTAACAAAACAAAAACAAAAACAAAAATAAAAACAAACAAACAAACAAAAAAAAACCATGCTCTTCTGTGGAAGCTAAAAATGCTGTAACATGGTTCTGATTTTTTGTCTCCTCAGCAGTTTCCAGGTTGAAGAACTATTTTATTATGTACAAATCCTTGCAGGTCAATCTTTACAACATACAATGACCCTGGCACCATGACCTATCATTTTCTGATGTTATATGCCACTCCCTGCCAGCTTACAAAATTACACCAGTGATTCTCTCTCATTTCCATCAAAATATATTTCCTCTTTTATAACTACCTAGCAACACTGGGAAGTTTCAGTGCTCTATCCTTTTTGTTATACTGTTGTCGAGTTTATTTCTCCCATTAGACAGACAGCTTTATGAATTCGTTGGTACCTTCATTCAAGAACTCTGTGTTGTTCTTAAAATTTGACATTGAATGTATGGTTCTAATTTAGTTCCCATCCCTACTTTGGAAGGAAAATACAATGTTCAGAGGTGAGACCTAGAGCCGAGGTTAGATCATGAGGGTGTTTAGTTTTATCACCTTTAAAATGAAGGTGATCATGTCTTTACTTAAACATTTACATAATGCTCATTATATAATCTAGGCATCAGTATTGAGCTCTTCATCTCAATTAATCAAATGATACCACAGGCCTATAAGTCAGTACCATTATTATCCCCATTTTACAGATGAGTAAAGTGAGGCATAGAAAAGATAACTTCCCTCAAATCACAGAGATCCCATGTAGTAGAGTTGGTAACCTGGGCATACTAAGGCCGAAGAGCATGTACAGAACCCTAATGCCTGCTTTCTAATCAGATGCCTTAGGGCTATTTTGAGGATCAGATAAAGTAGTGCATGTTTTTAGCACAGGGCCTGACAAGGAACTCTTTGATGTAAATTAAGTATGTTTTCAACTAGTACAAAAAAGATGCAGCATACTGAAGGAGAGGGTTATGGAAAAAAGATAATCAATAAAATATTATAGGTGTGTAATACTATCCTATTATTGATATCCTATACTTTGTGGTAACATGTGGGAGACAACTTGAGCAGGTCCCCTTGAATGCAGAACAATTGTTGCAACTTTGATTATATCAAAACTTATTTCCTTATGTTGATGTATATAGAGCTGACTATGGTATTTTCTTCTCTCTTTAAATGCCTCTAAGCATTGTAAATAAGGCTAGCTGAGGTACTGATATGTAATCTCTAAAGCCATCCAACAGTGTGGCCGCTCATAGCGATCTCTATAAAATATATAGGCACAGCGGGATGGCAAAGCCAGTGAGCTCCAGGAATGTCAACTGGGTATGAGCCTCGAAAAAGAGGCTATGAGTCCCCAGGGCATAAAAGTTTACATATCAGAAGCAGGTACTGGTATGTAGTCTTTAAAGCCATCAGACAGTGTCTTGTTTCCTCCCAAAGTGACCTTTATAAGATGTATAAAGCACAGCGGGATGACAGAGCCAGTGAGTGAGATCCGGGAATGTCCACTGGAGATGAGCCTCGAGAAAGAGGCTGTGAGTTTCCAGGGCATAAAGTTTACATATCAAAAACTAAAACAGCAGCCTCCTAAAACAATTTAGTTGCTATCTTGATTGGATTGTGTAAATTGAGCGCCTTGCATATCTTTATCTGTATTTTATAGAGGTACCTTTTTTACTACCTTGTTAGCCAGCTCAAGTTACTCACGTAGTTCTCGCCATCCTCACTGTCACTCATCCTCAAGCCACCTCCTTGTTTTACTAGTTAATAAATTCTGGGAGAGGCCTAAGATCAAGGCCTTTGTCTGCATGTCCTCACGAGGATCCCTTGGCTGCCCTTAACCTGGAATATGTCTTAGAATCTTTACTCTCGCCGTGGGTTGTATTGGAGGTGGTAGATTGGAATTAACTTACCGGGATTCCAATAACGTCTCAGTGGATTTATAAATAGAACTTCTTGGATTGTGAGGAAAACTAGACAAAGGATTTTAATACTTGGATTACCGTACTCATTATTTGGGATTACAATAGTAACACACACTTAATACATTACCCTTCTGAAGGACAAAAGTCTGAAATGGGTTTTTATGTATTAAATTTAAAATTTTAGCAGGATGGCATTCCTCCTGGAGGCTCTTGGGGGAAATCTGTTTCATTGTCTTTTCCAATTTCTAGATGCTACCTGTACTCCTCAGTTTGTTGTTTCCAACAGTGTCACCAATTTCCACCAGTTTCCATCATCACATTTTCTCCAACTATGACTCACTAGCCTCCCTCTTTCACTTTTGAGGATTTTTGCGACTTCATTAGATAATACAAAATAACTTCCCCATCTCAACCTCAAGATCATAACTTACATCTCTGGAGACATGTTAACCATGTATTGGTAATATCTGCACAGGGTTAGAACATGGGTATCATGGAAGGAGGAATCATTTTGCCTACTGTACGGTGTTTTACTGATGTATGTTCATGAACACACACAGCAGAAAATATTAGGTGTACAATTCAACGAATTGTTTGAAGAAGAAATGCTAGAGCATACTTAGTTCTGAGTCGTTCTTTTAGCAGTCAACCAGGGAGGTAGAAGCGACCGTTGAGTCATCCAGTTCTGAAGCAGTTACAGTAACTCAGATTGCACATACAGCTCTAATGCCTAGAGAGATGAATTCTGCTTGTGGCAGGGTGCAGAGTTGAAGCTAACATGGTAAATAGAGGCCAGGGAATCAGCGTCGGTGATGACAAACTAAGGGACTGGTTGACTGTGAGTTTCTCTTCCTTAAAGGCCGTGTAGGTTACACGAAGTAGATTTACCACTGATTGACAAACCATGCAATTGAATAAATACAGAGGATTTTGCAAAGTTTGGTTATGAGAGAAATAAACTTACTGATAATACACTGTTCTGAGAGCAACCTCTGACTTGAATCTTTTACTTACTTATCTGTCTCATGTTTAACTGGGAACTGAAAGAGAATTCCTTTGCCCTAGAACTGCCCTTGGCATCATTAGTTATATACTCCATTAAAACTACCTTGAGTTAAGAGAGTTTTTGCTCTATTTCAGGTCGAAATGTGGTATTTTGGGGATGGAGTATAATTAATCAGTTTGGTGTCTCAAGACCTATGATTACACATTAATGTACCGATGTGTAGGGGACCATCATGGTGCAAATATGTTTCCCCAAAACTCACATAATGGAGGCTTGATCCACAATGCAGCAAGGTTCAGAAGTGAGGCCTAGAGCTGAGGTTAGATCATGAGGGTGCTTACCTCCTAGGTTATGACTGAATGGGCTATATGAAGGAGTGGAGCCTAGCTGGAGGAAGTAGAGCACCAGGGGCAGGACTTTGAAGGATATATTTTGCCCCCAGCCCTGACTTTTTCCCTCTCCCCTACTTCTTTGCTACCATGAAGTGAGCAGCTTCCCTTTGCCGCTCCCTCCTGCCGTAATGTTTCTTGCCTCACCAAGGAGCCAAAGTAATGGAGTCAGTTGCCTCTTGTCTGAAAACTCGGAAATCATGAGCCAAAATAAATCTTTCCTTTGTCTATGTCAGGTGTTTTTCCGCAGCAATGGAAAGCTATCCCAAGGACATTCTGTCCTATACCTTCATTCACGCTACTGTGTAATGGAAGTTAGCCTTTAATCCAAAAGTAAACAGAAGTCTGTGTAGGCAGAAACAAGAATGGCGATCATCACAGTGGGGTGCTTTCTCAGAGCTGGTTACACATTAAAATCCCATTCTTTCATCTCTGTACAGTTATACTAGTTTGAGAGTAAGCTGTGTATTAGAACCACAGAAGGAATAAACAAAACTGTTGATTTTATAGCATCTTTCTGTAAAAAGTTACAAGTTCTATAGTTCTCTCATTGCTGTAGCACCAAGCCCCACGAGAGAGGCAGTCACTATCAGTCACGCCACAAGAAAGGGAAAAGATCACATGGGCTGAGCTGTGACTTCTCCAAAAATGATCTCTTCTCTATCAGCTCAATTCATTTGCTTTCACCACACATATTTGTCACAGGAATGACTGAGTACTTTAACTTTTGTCTTTTCTCTAATTTTGCACCTTATCATAATCAAAAGGAATATTATGATTTCTAGAATTGAGCTGTTCCAGTCAAGTTTCTGCCTAAGATGTGAGTAAAACAACAGAGGGGATTCATTTTCAAGGAAAAGTGTCAATATCAATTCATTTGCCTATTAATTGACAAAATATTAACTAAATTTATTGTATACTTGGTACTTTTCAGGGTTCCATGAATATTGCAGTACAAATATAAAAGTACTCTTCCTGTTTCCCCTGACTGTATCCTTTAAAGAGGAAGGTAGACTTTTGCAAAATAATTGAAATGCAGTGTTACCCATTGAGTGTTAACTGCACTACTTGAAATGCTTTAATCTTAGTAGACACCCACAACAGAAGAATAAATGGATACTATTCTATTTGAAATCAATTGTTCAAGGTCATGGAGATCCTAAGAGCTGGAACTAGGATTCTGCTTCCAGGACCAGTGAATTTGTGATTAGTGCTCAAAAGAGAAATCCAGAGTGTACAGGAATCCTGCCATCCATTAAATTGACACTTTCTCAGAAAGCCATAGCCTGAATTCATAGCAAGTGGTTCTATAGCCATGCTGCGAGTTGCATCTCATCACCATGGTAATGAGATGCAGTCCTGGCTAACCTCTCTGGACCTCCTCAGGACTCCCATCCCCAGGGAACCTCCTTGAAGATCATTTATGAAAATCAGCGGTAAGCACTAGTGGCCTTTGAAACCTCTCAGAGAGTGCTTAATGCAGTAATTGTTTACTCTGATTTGTAATGAGAGAGAGGAACACGGGGATGTTAGGGACTGATTAATTTTCCTGAATGTATTCCAGAGCAGAAGGCACCTTGAAGAGCAAGACTCATTTTCTTCCCCTGCGAATTACCCTGTCATGATTTTTGCAGCCGAACCCCACAGGCTCACCTCAAAGCACAGCTTGCCTTAGATTTGCATAATGTGAAATTGCTGAGATAAATTATTACTGCATGCAGGCTCAGTTATCACTTTCTTATATCCAAACTGTTAAAAAAACAAAAACAAAAACAAAAATATGCTGCTGCCGAATCACAAATAAAAAGAAAGAGGTCTATGGGTTGCTAGTTCTTCCAGAGGCCCTCCAGTTTTAAATCTCCCTTTTGTAACAGGGACACAGAAAGCAGTTAGCATTTACCTGCCTCAGAGTGGCCATTTTGAAAGAGCTAAGAAGAGAAATAAATGCTGAACCAGTGCAGTGAGCTATGAAACATGTGAGAAAACGCAGCTTCTGTGAAATAGCATGTTTCTGTGTTTGAGTAAAGTGGAGTTTCTGAGGTGGGTGTGAAGCCCTGAAACATGTTCTCAGATTTGAGAAAGCGTATTTATGCCAACAAGGGTTTTGTTGCAGGACGGCGGTATGTGGCTTGGGATAAAAGGCTTTGTAAACTGGCTCTCACCAGCTGCTTTGTCTTGTCTTCTAAATTGCTTGAAAACCTATTAAGATATATGATCCACATCAAGTAGGACCAGAGGATTTCTGTATGAGGGGCCCTGGGGATTGAATTTTATTTTATCACCCATTAAGGCAGAAGGGATTTCATCAGTTGTCTCACCCTTCTGTCACCCTAGAGGGTTATAAAATTCCAAAGATTAGCCTCTTTAGGTTATAAGCAAAGATATGACCATCCAGATAGTTGTTTGACAGGCAGGCACACATGAATTTGTGGGGATTTATGAGAATGGTGTAAATGTGGGTTTGGGGGTGAGAATAAAAGTAGGGTTTGTGAAGAGATTTGACTAGGGAAGCAGAGCTGCATAATATCATCAATTTGACTCCTTATTAAGAAGCTACGAATAGGTCTTTGGTATTAAAGATCAGGAAGATGGCTGTTCCTTCACTTTGCTTATCTGCAAGCAGTCTCTGTTTCTGAAAGCATCTTCTCCCAGGCATCTCTGTTCCCATTTCTGGCTCCTGAGGCCTGTATCATGTTGCTGTTGTAGAATTTTAGCTGATTGTCCAAGTTACATACACAGAATGAACTGCAGTGCCATCATGCTTGACGAGGAAAGGAGACTGACTCCTGCTGTGTCCACTGGAGCAGGATGAAGAGGAGGTCTGAACCATTAGCGGGGGATTTAATTGCCTAGGCCAAAGGTCTCAGCTGGTGGTCTGTTGACCACTTTATTGGGTACACTATCTTTTAAGACTCCTGAATGCATGCATATGTATATGTGTGTATATGTATATACATATATGTATATGTATATGTGTATGTATGTGTATATGTATATGTACATATATGTATGTGTATACCTATATATATTATGATGCATGTTTAAATTTTTTTAGAACTTCCGAGAGTAAAAGACATATTGCCATGAATCCCACCTCAAAATACTTCCTCTTGCTTCTGACACACTCATTCCATTGTTCTTGCCACTTTTTGAAGCAGTTTTAGAAGCCCTCTTTTGGGCCTTTAGTTGAATTGTCTTGATTCCTCAAGGTTCTGAATTGGTTCAAAATGTTTACTTTTATTATTGTTTTAACTTTGGGGAAGAGTCAGCAGTGGCACAGTGCCACATCATGTCCATCAAGAGGATGATGATCCATCATAATGGCTTTACAAACCCACCGTTTCATTGGATGACATTTAACAGAGGCATTCACCATATTTTTGATTATGCCTCATGAAAACACTCATGAAAGAGGGCTTCCAGTACTGCTTCAGAAAGTGGCAAGAGAGAAGACAACTAGCCTGCTTTCCTGGTGAGTGGCGTGAGCAGCACAGACTCCAGGAAGAGAAAGATCTGTGCCTCCCGTGTGCCTACCAGCACACGGGCTGAGAATCAAGACCTCCTCCCCTCCACCCCCATAAGCAACCTGCTGGTTTGGAGGACTGGCTAAGTTGATAGCAACTAAGGTACATAAAGCAACTAAATGCTTGTATTGTTTGGTCGATTTTGCGGACCTGAGGCTGGCAGTCTGAGCATCTCTTGGGAGGATGACAGTATGCAATGTAGCAAATATGGGGGATTTCCTTCTGTCTTGCCTTTGAGGCCCAATACTGTTCTCACTGTTTTGCTTTATTCTGATTAATTTTCTTTGCTTTATTTCATATTCTGTTTTGATTTATTTTGTTTTATTGTTGGTTTGATTTTACTATACCTGATGGAATGGTCAACTATTATGAAGATAGTGAGATATACTATAGTAGTTATTGTTTTCCTAGTATTTCACTTTGAAGTTCTGTACCAGTTCTACTACTTCGTTTTGATTGACTTTGTTCTGTTATGCTTTGTTGGATTTTACTATCTTTAAAATAAAAGAAAAAAAGAAAAAAAAGTAACAAGAGTGATGGGGTAAGTGGTTGAAGTGAGGGGAAGTACTTCGAGGGGGATTAGTGACAATGTGTTTTTTTAATGTAATAATTTAAATTTAAGCAAACACAAAAATTATAATATACAAAAGGTATATATGCATGTACATTGTATGTACATATTCTACAAAAAATAGATAGTTGGCAAGGCGTTCTTGATAATGGACTTCATTTTTCCCTGTAATTAGACATCCTCCTGCCTCAGCCCTTTATGTTACTTCAGCCTCAAGAAAATCTTTTCTCTTTTGATTATGGAGTATGCCAACCACATTGCTCTAGCTTTTTCTCAGTGGCCATAGTTGAAATATGGTAATGAGTCCTCCAGGCTTCTATTGCACTCTGGTTATAGACCTCACTGGCATTGCTTGCTTCATGCTAACTGCTGGACCTTCCTATGCCTCAGTGTACCAATGAGTGCACTGCAGGTCTTGTTTCTATTCCCAGGGAAGCCGCAGGGATTTAAGAGAAAGGGTTTGTAAGATGCTGAAAGCTCCTGGAGGCAAATGCACCACTAGGGCCATCAGTGTTTTGATCTGGCCTCTGAGAGCCAGTGTGGGCTTCTTCCTGTTTTGACTGTATTGTGCACTACAGGTTCAGAATGATGAAAAGCACACTTTCTCTCTCCATGCCTTTTATCCTCATCCCACAAGACTGGCAGCCCTGTCTCTGCAGCCTGCATTTATTAGTTGAGAGATGACGTTTATCTGTGTCTGAGTTTTGCTTAAAGAGAGTGACTTCCTGCTAAAATGAGGTGCATGCCTAATGAACCTGAATGCTCAGAAGCCTGGCCCTCACAGTACCTCCATGTCAGCCTGCAGCTACAGGGAAAACAGGGAAGATTCCAGAAGGTTCATACGGAATGAATCACCTTCTTGACTGTAGTATTCTATGCATGTAGCTCTCTTCAAAGGACTGTAAATCATTGGCTTATTTTCTAAAAACAGTGCTCTATGAATTGAGATGGAAGCTCACTACTATCATCTTTTCCAATGGAATTACAGTTTTTGTGTGTGTAGTTTTTTTTTCTCCTTGAGAAAGACAAATATATGTGTATACAAACATGTGACAGAGAGATAGTGTTATATTCACTTATAATTTTGAGGCAATTCTTCTTTGGTAAAAAGGAAATTAAGCCATATGAGTTTCCATTCTGGGAATGCTGGGTTCAGAGTCCACAATTGTGTTGACCTCAAAGTAGGAAACTGCAAAACGCAGAGAAATGATGACTGCAGAGATTCCTGAGTTCACCTTGGCTTCTCAATCCCGAGGGAGATTAGATGGTGGACCAAAATGAGTCCTGAGGGTGCAGGGATTTCAGCCTGCGTAATATTGTGGTGTAGGTTTTTTGGAAACGAGACTGATGGTTTGCAAAATACGGTGATTACTAGACCCAAGTATCTGAAAAATGACAGATTGAAGCCTGTCCACTTATGGCCGTGAGATGACAAAGTCAGAGCAGCCACCTGCCTCCCTGTTAACTTTTTGATTTACATGTAGCAGGCTCCATCTCATCTCGTCTCACTGGCAATAAAGTCGTGGTAATGTGGTCCCTGACCTTACCCTCACATCCAGTGAGTTCCCTTTCCCCAGTGCACACCAGGAAGAAAATTAATGTTCTGAAGCAGGGTTTTACAAAATGTGTTCCCTGGGGGTGGAAAGAGTTAATGCTGTTTACGAACCTGCCTAATTTACTCCAAGAGGGTATTACATCCTCTGAAAAAGTCAGAAGTCATGAGTGCCTAGGGAGAAAGGTGTGGGCAACAAAATTAAGAAAAATACATAGGAGATACCAGTGCCTTTTCAAACTATCACATTAAAATAAATTTACATATCTCTCTTTTCTTAGCCTAGAAGTGACATTCTGACAGTGTTTCAAAATAGATTAGAGGGTTTATTTTTCTTTTCTATTTATGACTGCCTGTGGGGGTGTAATAGATTGAGCAAGTACTAAGAATCAGCAAACCAGGGTTTTATTCTTGTTAGTTGTAATTCTACCTTTATTCTCTGGTCTGGTCTTTTCAACTATAAAGCAAGTGGGTTGAGTTAGATGACTTCTCAGGGTCCTCTGCTTTGTGATTTAGTAGTTTAAATGTTTGCAGCTATCAATGCTTAGAGCACCTCCTTGAATCTCAATCTGTTTTAAATGCATGCAGCATTCTCATCACACAGGGCACTACCTAAAATAAAATGATGTATTTCCCTGTAACAGAATACTTAAGAACAGATGAAGCCAGTGGGCTGCTGGGTCACTTTATCAGCTACAAACACAGTATAATTGTCTCAAACTTTAACCTCAGCCACGTGTGAACTGTGAGGAAGGCGTGAGCCCTACTGAGCCAGCCACCCTTGATCTCCCAACTCTGTTCCTCCCACCCTGCCCTGCTTAGTGACTCAAGTGCCTGGCAGAAGTCCTTGGCAATTAAATATATCCAAGCAGACTGGTAGGATCTTTAAAATGTGGTTATACTCACAGAACACGAAGCTTTCTTTCCAAAGCATGAAATTCCACAAATAGTTCCAGAGTTGTGAGCAAAATAAGCAAGAGACTCAAAAATAAATAAATAAATAAATAAATAAATGTTTCTTCTCAAGCAGAAGTTTATTTGTCCTTCCCAAAGTGAGCAATGCTTTCTGAAAATTTTATTCTGAGTCCAGAATATAATTCAGTTTCATACAGTTGATCATTTAATTGTACCCTAACTTGGTATCCATAAACACATGTGAGCATTAAATTTGAAAGAATTGAATTTATAAAATTAGAAAATTAGAAATCTATTTTTAGACACCTTGTGTGGCTTAAAGTTACTATATTGCACAGGGAAGAAATAAAATATTCTGCCAACACAGAAATGTCTGAGAGATGGCTCTAGAAGAAAGTGGATGAATGTTTAGTTCTTCAGGAGTTATTTTTCTTTTCTCTACTCATTCATTCAAACTACATTGGTTTGAAGGCAGTGTGTAGATACTGAAAACATAAGTTAATTAATAAATGCTTACTATAGATCCAGCATCATGCAAAATACTTTCAGCACATCAATTTGCAGTATCTCTATAAGGTAGGTGCAACGTACTTGTTTTATAGAGGAGAACACTGAGGCTCAGGATCACCTATCTGATCAATGCAGAGCTGGTATGCTGAGACAGTGTATCACATTGCAAGATCTCTATTCATCTACAATAAAATGGTTTCTGGAGTATTTTCCTATAAAAATCAAGTTTCTGGTATAAATCTTCCTCCTCATTGCTGTCTTCTGTGAGAAGTGATTGAGATTCCCATTTGTAAGATTTTGGTATAGATTGTCTCTTAAACAAGGACCTAAGATTTTAATGCATAATCTCTTGAAAGCCAGGTTAAGACAGAAAGCAAGTGATAGATGAAAAAATTAAGAAAACCAAAGAAATAAAATACAATAAACACAAAACAGCCAAGCACACAAGAAGAGTTGTAAACCTTGTATACTGGTTTTATATTTGTCATTATTTTGCTTTGAGCTGCTCTAGACTGCAGTTTCATGCAGCCAGCGTTGTGCTAGACCTTTCAGGTAAAAATACGTGTTAGGTACTTGATATGCAGTGTGCTTCTTCCATGTCAGGCAATTCAACTGAGAAGCAAAGAACTGCACTTCTGTTTTTATACATTTTATCCTTTGGAAGCTGCACATACTACACATGCTGAGACTGTGAGACTAATGGAAGTAAATATTGTAAAAGCTGTGAAAGACACCATAAAATATTCACTAATTCATACAATAATAATTTATCTAAAACCCTCTCTGTGTTAGGCACTGTGCTATATACAAGCTGTAAAAAATATTATTAAAATGTAATCATGTTATTTGAGTAGCAAGTGACCCAACATGAAGGGCTGCAACAGTAATTATAAAATGTTACCACCTAATCAGGGTTGTTATGTGGTTAACAACCAGATCTTGAGGAAAAATAGCCAGAGTTGTATCATTTGCAATTACTACCAACCATGTATATAAATACTCCTACTGTGACTGATATCAACTTACCAACATGATGTCATTGAATGTCAAATTGGGATGAGATGAGTTACTGTAAACAATATATTGGTATTATATCACATATCTTATTATACCATGTATTGGCATTATATCACATATCATTATATCGTATTAGTGCATCTACACCCATAAATATATGTATATATGGTATATAAAATGCAATAGATACAATTTAAAATCATGTAATTTAGTACCATGTTAAGATGATATAGCCTATTAGTTTAGAGTGAGGTTTTGTGATCACAGCAATGTGATCTAAAATGCCAACTACTTATTTAACTTTAGTGACTCATCTCCTTATGCCTCAGTTTTCTCATTTCCTTAATGGAAGAAATGCTGGTATCTGTCACTTAGAGCTCTTACGTGGATACACGCTGAAACACTTAGCTCTGTCGCTGACCTACAGGAGGTGCTCATAAGTATTTGCTGAAAGAACAGGTGAGTAAATGCCAGTTAACACGACTACAATATGAAGGAAATGGCCATAAGGACCTCAACCAGTAGGAGGAACTTTAGTCTGTTGTGTATTAATGAAATCTTCATATGACAAGTAAATATTTGAATGAGCCTAGAAGCTGAGGATATTACCAGGCACATAAAGAAAAGCCTGATCTGAGATGGATGCAATGGTTCATTGTGATTTTTGTAATACCAGTTCTTGTAGAGATATTTTGTGCTGTGGCTGATATGCCCACTTCTTACCTTAAGAACAACTAGGAGATACCACACCCCTGCTTCTCCTGTCAGTCTGTGAGCACCACCTTTGCCACAAGTGAGAAACTCAAGGATGACAGCCATGTGCCACCAGTCTTTCTCTCAGTCTTGGCGAGTGCTTTCTGGCAGAGTGTGCATACCCCTTTTCCTTTTTCCAAAAACCTTTGTTTTTTGAAGCCCCAGAAACTAGTGAGCAGGATGCAGTAATGCTGGGTCTGAATCTCTATTATGTTTTACTGAAATTCCATTTCAGCTGCAGAAATGCTGAATGCCTGGTGGTGAAATGTAATTTCTGGAAGTATCACATATTAAAGGACATCATATTTCATCTCTCTGTGCCTGAGGTTTATCCAAACAAAGGAAATGGGTTGTTACCAAGGGAAAGCATAACTCAAAATTCCAATTATGACTGCTAAACCACATGTGAAATTACTTTTAATAATTAAAAATGGCTCTTGCCACTCTGCAATCCTAGAACAATATTAGGTCTGGTGTCATTTTAAAGGGAGTTAATAATCCACAGTAAATCCTGATGACCTTAATTGTCTTCAGAGCCAAACTTTAATGACCTTTATCGCTTAGATGGTTAAAATCTAAAATAAATTATATTAATAAATCGGATGTGCAAGTGCCTTGTATTCATTTATTTTACATATTTGTTGCTTCCACCATGACTTTTCTCAGAAAATATGGACATATTTTGTAAAGTGTTCTTATTATGTATATTTTTTTCAATTCAAATTTTAGAGTAGAGAAAGGGAAATGTCAATATGGCATTTTGAGAAGTGGTAAAATCATAGAAAAAAACTGAAAAAGGAAAGGAGTAAGAAAGCAATTATAAACTCCACTGGTAAAATACAAATGTGGCATCCGACCATAAAAAAGCACATGAAAGCAGCTAAATCTGTTTCCAGAAGCAAGAAATTAACGTAAATATTTGCATCGTGGATAATAATTCCCTTTATGAAAGATCATAAAATTTAAAGAGCCTGGACTATCAAGGACAGAGTACCTCTTGGCTACCTGCCATAAGGTTTCATTTTGTGTCTGGATCTTATATCTAGGGATATCCTTGAGTCCAAATCCATAACGGGTTCTTTAGGGATTGCATGTATAAGTATGGGCATCATGAGTGTAAAAGTTTTTCATATTTTGAATTGTGAGTATGAATTGTATATTGCTGTGATCTGAATTTCTGCATAGTGATGTACCACTCTTCTTTGGCAAAGCTGCTCTGTCCTATGCATTGATTCATATATTAAATCAACCAATATTTCCTGAGCATATATTATGGATTGATACTACATATGTTGCTTAAAATATATGCATGAATTGCAGGTTAACTTGTCTTTTTAAAAAGAGTGTAGGGTAAGGGGTAAGGAAAGACAGACATCATGGAAATGATAAACTAAAGAATGATTGACTTATAATGATTTAATAGATATATGTCATTTGGCAGCATAGCTTTAAAATTGCTTGCTTGTGGGAATTGGAGAGGGAAAATTATGGATTTCATTGGATTTCATTTGGCTTTTTACCAGAGATAATATAAGGCAACACTGGGAGACAGACCATTGTTCTTGAGATCTATATTATCATGCTCAGGACTTTCTGTCCTTGGTGCCAAGGAAAACAATCAGTTCTTTATTTCCTCACATAGCCAAATATTCATAATGTGCCTATCTGTCCAAAAAACAAAAATAAAACCTATGTATACATGAATTTCATTGAACACTTTCTCATTCACCCTGAAACTAATGATTTGCAATTGTCTCTTTCCTATTGTATTTAGAATGTAGTCAAAATTTCTTACTCTGTCTTACGAGGCCATAAGAGAGCTAACTTGGGGCTACCTATGTGGCTTTCTCTAGTCTGTACTTTCTTGTAGCATGACCCTCCAATCCTAGCCCTCTTTTCTGTGCCACAAACAGGCCACAATTGTGCCCATTAAAGGCCTCAGCAAGAGCTATTTGTTTGTCTGCGGTACTTCTGCAGAAAGTTCTCAATGCATTAGTCCTTGTTTTGCGAATCTCCATTTTATCTTTTCATTTTTATTTTTGTTTTAAAGATAGTAAAATCCAACAAAAAGTAACAGAACAAAGTCAATCAAAACAAAACAGTAGAACTGGTACAGAACTTCAAAGCGAGATACTAGGGAAACAATAACTACTATAGTATATCTTGTTATCTTCACAATAGTTGACCATTCCATCAAGTATAGTAAAATCAAACCAACAACAAAAACAGAATAAAACCAATCAAAGCAGAATATGAAATAAAGCAAAAAAAAATTAATCAAAATAAAGCAAAACAATGAGAACAATATTAAGGCCTCAAAGGCAAGATAGAAGGATACGCCCCCCCATATTTGCTACATTGCATACTGTCATCTTCCCAAGAGATGCTCAGACTGCCAGCCTCAGGTCTGCAAAATCGACCAAACAATACAAGCATTTAGTTGCTTTATGTACCTTAGTTGCTATCAACTTAGCCAGTCCTCCAAACTAGCAGGTTGCTTACGGGGGTTGGGAGGGGGGCAGGTCTTGAATCTCAGCCCGTGTGCTGGTAGGCACACGGGAGGCACAGATCTTTCTCTTCCTGGAGTCTGTGCTGCTCACACCACTCACTAGGATGACTGGCTAGTTGTCTTCTGGTTGGATCCTCTCTGACCCAACATCCGAATCTCCAATTTAAAGGCCACTTGAAAGAGAACTTGCTTAAAGATACTATCAAAAATGTCCCAGTCTCACCACCCAGTTAGCTTCTATTCTGCTTTATCTTGATTATAGCAAGCATTTGTATCAAGCAATTTACTACTTATTTCAGTTTATCTGTCTTCTCCACCAAAGCATAAGCTCCCTAAAAGAAGGAACTTCGTTTTACTATTTATCCTAAAAATCTATTCATTGTAAATAGCAATAAGTTCCCAGCTGTTATGTTAGCCAGCCTTCAAAATGATCCAGTAACCCAGATGCAATATCACATTTCCATAATGTTAGCACCCTAGAGGGCCTAAGGCAGGAGAATTACAAATTTGACTTCATTCTAGGTGTCTCAGCAAATTAGCAGACTGTATCACAAGAAAACAAAACAAAACAAAATAAGAGAGAGAGAGAGAATGGCTGTGTATGTAGCTTAGTGTGGAGGCCTTGGTTTCAATCACCTGCACCACAAAAACAATACAACAGCAACCTCCCCCACCAAAAAAAAGCCATAAATTGATTCTCTCCTC